>VZUA01010261.1:0-17886 GCA_013401035.1 Horornis vulcanius | reverse complement strand
GGGGGGGCAGGTGTTTGTTGTGATTAATAGGACACATTCCCTGCGTATCACAGAACTTTACTAAATCTTAGTAATGGTGTGGGGGTCAGTGTCACTGTTATTATAGAAATGATAATTATATCTTTGGGAAGCTGTCAGAAAAGTATCTTTTCTAGGAGTCAGAGCAGTGTAAACAGACAGTACAGGCAGGCACTACCCTTTCCATCAATAGGTAAACAATCTTTGTTAAGCTCATCTTGATAGTCTTATTTTGTTGCCACATTTTAATTACTCATCCTGTCTGTTTATATTCTGCTGCGTTTTGCTGAAGATACAAGCTTTAAAAATCATTGGTATTTAGGAAAATCCAAAGCTGGGGTGATGCATGCTCAGGTGCTAATTTATTTACATCAATTAATTTCAGGCCCCTGATGTAAACCAATTAGTATTCAACACTTAATGGAGTCATTATCTGTCAGATTAGCTTTTAGAAATGCTTGTCACTGCTACAGGACCAGGCAGCAGAACTTTGCTAATAAAACTAGCAGAATTAATGGAGTGAACAGCATAGATAATGACTTAATGTGGAACATACAGTATAGAAAAGAGACTGAACAACTGTCTTCAAGAAATTAAGATATCATTGAGCTGGCTACTTTATTCCAAAACTGAGCTCCGATGGGCTCTTTGGAAACATCAAAGGTGTCTCACTAAGCCTTTGCAAAGTTTATTTCATAATAAATAACTTCCACCCTTTGTGCCCTCGCATGCTCCAGCCCAGCCTGGTGTGGCACACAAAGAGAGGCTTCCTGCTGTACCTCCCTGCTGCCACTCCAGGCTGTTCCTTCCCAAGGACTGGGAATTACTGGGAGCATCCAGGTTACAGAGCTGAGCCTCTGGGTGCCACCTGCAACTTCCCCAGGTGAGACTTCCTTTGGGGGATGCCCTGATCACCTGCAAGGCTGTGGGGCAGTGCAAAATGAGTCCTGTTTGGACAGCAATATTTACAAGAGCATTGTTTTGTTCTTCCAGGTTGAATTTCATTTTTTTTTTTTTTTGGTGTGTGGTTTGTAGTTTTCTGTGTGCACTTTGAGGTCAGTCTGGTCATTCTGGTGCCTCGGGGACAGATGACACCTGTGCTAAAGTCATTCCTGCATGGAGGGAAATAACAGAGCNTATTTGTATAGCAATTCCTGTGATTTCTGCTTCACTGAGAACTGTGGCGCCCACCTGCAGAGGAGTCTGGTAATGCTGATCTCACTGCAGGGACAGTCCTGCACCTTCACCCTCCTCTCGTGTCCTGATTCAGGGATTAGGGGCTGGTCTGGGGGCCATGGGGTCATCAATCTGTTCATAATGGCACAAGGAATTCCTCTACATAATTATATCTATGACTGCATTTGAAGGAAAGTCCCTACCACTGACTAAGCCACGGTGATGCTGTTCATGTTCAGGTGCTCTTTTCCATCCCACAGCACCAAAACTTGAACTCTGCCACAAAATAAGAGATACTAAAGCTATTATAACACAACTGTGTTATTTACTGTTTTTAGAAAAAAAAATTGTGATGTCCTGCCAGCTCTGAGCTGCTCACCTGAGCTCTTGTTCTTGCTGGGTAAACCAGAGCAGTTCTTACAGTTTTAGGTTATGCACCTTTTAGAAAACACTGTGGGAGAGTTGTCTTCAGCCTCAGGGATAATTTCACACATTTCTTAAGTCTTCCTTCTATAAATAACTGCCTTAACAGCCTGTGTCCCCTTATCCTTACAGAGATTATGTACATTGATGGCCATTTATGCCTGGTTTACAATTAAATTGGTTTTTGCATCGATTGTGGCTGTTCTCCTTGATGGTTTCTCACCTTTTCTGAGGGACTCAGTTTATGGCACAAAATCAACATTTATATTTGATTTTCAGCACGTCAAGTGGCTGCTGAGAGTGACTGAGTGGGAAATGTGCACCTCCCTCCAGAAACACCATCTCGTTTCAGCTCCACTGCCCAGGAAACTTCTCACCTTCCCAGCCCCTAAGGCTTCTTTCCAGGAGTATTCCAAAGGAGGAAGGAGACCAAATGTGACTCTCAGAGTGTAGAGGCGGTGATGTTGCACTGCCCTAACTTCCAGTATTGGAAAAACCCCTTGATGACAGCTAGACATGAAATATCCTGTCCCCATCATATCCATCCCCCATGGAACCACGAACATCTGCTGTCCCAACACCCTGGTGACACAGGTTTTAGCAATATCAGTGACAGAGATTATTTGTGGATTTGTTTTTCAGTAATTGCAGCAGAAAGTCCTCGGCTGTGTGATTTTCTCCTCCAGCTGTTTGTCTATGGGATCCCTGGAGTGGGGGAACTTGGACCATGAGGAAGGAGACGTTTGGAAGCAGCCTCAGGAAGGTACAAGTGGTGACAGAGGGGCGTCTTCTGTGTCTGGCTAAGCTGGACTTCACTTTGGAGGGGTGGAGGGACAACAGCCAGAGCATCTCTGCCATCTTTGTGAGCAAGAGATGCTGATTTTTAGGAGCTTCTGGCTCAGCTGAACTTCATTTTAATATCAGTAAAGAAATTTCAACATGGATTAACCTCCATTACACCCGGATTTCATTGTGAATGTTTCTTACAGCTGTTCAGAGTTTTCTGCTGTTGCAAACAACAATTAATTTGGGGAACAATAATTCCTGGCTTTAAAGCCTATATCCATATGGCTATCAAGGCAGTTTGTAATTCCATAATTGAAATCATAGATGACTGCTGCAGCATCCTCAAAGGGGCTGGGTTTTTGAACATTTTTTTGTTCTCCAGCTACTTATCCTTTCTTATCAGCCTAAATATTTTCTGGTCTTACCCCTAAACTGGTGATGTGACCCCGCTGTGTCCTTTGTAGGTGTACGAGGTGCCATGATTCAGATGCTACTTTGTGGTCCTACCTACTAGAGATGCCCCTTTGAAAGGAGAGGAAATTGCTGTTGGATAACATCACTCCCTCCATCACAGCTGGCGCTGGCTGGTGCAGATACATGTTTACATTTTGCTTGGAAAATGTAAACACTAATTAAGCATTAATGTTAATGGGGCCTGGGCCCCCGGCTCTGCTGCTGGCACTGGCCTGGCTGCTGTCCATCCCACCCCACTCACTATCTGTGTTTCCTGGCAGAAAATAAAGATAATTATTTATTCCTTTCCAAAGAGGGAGGGAAGGGACACTGGGGAGGGTCATGTAAGGACAAAATATTGTGTTTCTGGGAATAAAACCAAATCCTATCAGCCTGAGAGTGGTTGTTATCCCAGGTTCCACTGTGGACGTGATCACTCAATATCCTCTATATTTCCTGTTCTCACTTCCTGCATCCCATCTCAGTTTGCTGGGAAAAGCCTCTCCAATTTGCCATAACACAGGGATAGGATGGATCAGCAGGGAGTGCAGGGGATGTGAAGCAGCATCCAGCCCTGCCGTGGTGCAGAAAATCTACCTTTCAGTTTTAACTCTCTGTAAAAAAGACTTTCCTGTTCCTGTTCCCTCTTCATGCGCCCCCGGGGGATGAACTGGTCACTGAGAAGCCTCCAGCACTGCCTGGCCCTGCCGTGGTTGTGGCCATGGCTGCTGCAGGTCTTTGATGGCAGATTTTCCATTTTCCCTCTGCTTGGCCCCGGCCAGAGCCAACGGCAGTGCTCCTAATTAGGGAGGGTAATTTCTCCCAAACGGGTCCTCTCCCTTTGTGAGCCCGGGGGTTTGCCAAGGGAATAAAAGTGCCCTGATTGTCCCCTCCTTTCAGCCCTTCCCCTGATGAGGAGTGTTGCTACACCTAATAAATTAAAGGACACAAAGTTAATGAATTTTTCATTTGAACTCACAGCTAGGTATGGATTAGCGAGGCTGACGTTGCTGAAGAGCTCAGAATTAGGAAGGGTCCTACAGGGACATTTTCCTCTTTGCTAAAATCTTTTCATTCACCTTTTCAAGCATTATCTTGCTGGGCAGAAAGAGTTCTTTTCACGCCGTATAGCCCGTGGGGTCTGCTTTTTTTTCCACATAAATGTGATCATTCATTTTGTTTGTCTAATGGATAAAAATAAAGGGCAGTGTGAGTGACATTCAGACAGCTTTTCTCCTCAAAGAGAAGGGATTCATGGATCCTGAGCAGCACTCTGGAGCACACTGAGCATTCAGAGTCCCAATTCCTTTAAATTCCTGTTGACACCAGTGGAAGGTTGGTTTTCCTCCCACTTGAGCAGGACTAGAAGCTGCAGGCAGCTTGGCCTTGTAAATAAAACTACACTCAATTTACTTAAAAATTAATTGTAAGTTGATGTCAAAGGACCTGAACGATTCAGAATTATTTTCTGGATATGAATTTCAAATGATTGAAGCTACTTTTCCTGTGCAAAATGATTTCTGCTTCCTGGAGCCAAACCTGCACATGCTCCATTTGGAGAGAAACATTAATTTGTTATCCCTGTATTCCCTGACCAAATTAAACCTTTCCCTAAGAAATTCAGTTTGCCTTCAGTTGTCTTTTGGCACTCTGAAAGACTCATTAAAAGCGTAAATCAAGTTTTTGGTTAAAACCAGAAGCTGTTTGAGTGCACAAGAGGCTGTGGAGGGTGGTGGGTTTGGGGTCACTTCCCTCATGGAGTCCTTACTCTGGGCCAACCTGAAACCCCATTCCCAGTGAGCTTTGGCTGTGCCACCCCCACCCCAAATATGTTGCTGAATTAACTGGGAGTCATTTCTAATTATAACAGAGCCAAGTGGGATCTCTTGTGATCCTTCAAGACAGAATGGGGAGGAGGGACAAAAAAATGACTGCAAGAATTAAAAGAAAAGAAGGGGAAAACCCCACAGTAAATCCTACCAGACTCCTGCAGAAGCCCTGGTGTCTGACATGCAGATCCATGAGGAAAGGGGGAAGCTGGAGCTGCTGGGCAGTGGGATGGACAGGATGAGGGTGCTCCCTGCAGCCCCTGGTTGTGGGAACCTTTCTCAGCAATCTGTTTCTGCCTCTGGGCTTTCACCACCCTTCACTACCAGAGGTGGCAGTGGGTGTTTCCCATTGGAAGAGTGTTTGCCCAAATCCTCCTGTTGGGAATACCACTGTCTCAGTTTCACTGCTTAAACTGGAAATGACATTTTTATTCAATTTCTGCCCTAAAGCTTTAAGTTTTATTGCTGACTGCCTTTGTAGTAACTGTATGTTGCACCTATAAATTCATTTCAACAGCAGATTATTTTGTGCAATAAATGTACAAAGGCCTTTGGGAAGAACCTATTGCCCATTTCAAGCAGAAACACCCCATAGAGGAGAGATTTCCCCACTTCATAAATAATTTGGGATCAAAGATCCTGACACTGGGTTAGGCAAGGGTGAGCGTAAATCTGGCTTTAACTGAGATTCATGTTTCTATTAAAAAGTAATTGCAAAGAACAAATCCTGATTGTCTTAATAACTGATATTTATGTCTCTCAAGCAGCAGAACGGATTCATCATTTTATACACAGCTCTGAAAAAAGGATTAGCACTGCTTGTATCCCTTTTTCCACTGCTGCTCCTACACATGTGCCCCCTATTCCCATGTCTTGGATCTCCCAGAGCCCACACAAGTTACCTAGAATTCCCTTTCCTAACCTAGAAACTGCTGTCACCTTCCAATTCAGGTAAGAAAGGGCTGGAAAATGATCCCAAGTAGGGAAAATTTCATTTCTGGTCTTGGTGACAAGTTTCAAAACCCTCAGCACAAGTGGTGATGCACAATTCCCCTGCCTGTGGACCTGCCTGCGTTTGCACCATCTGCCAGTGGGAGTGTTTGGAAAACTTTTGGGGGTGGAGGAAGGTTGTTCTGGAGGGAAATATTCCTCTAAGGATTAATTTTGTGCAAATCTCACTGTCAAACACTCCAAGAGCTGATGCCCTTGTTAGTGGTGTTCTAACCAAGGTCTCTCCTGCTCTCATGGCAAAGGAGAAGGTTCCCCAACAGCTGCCAAGGGGGCACCTTGAAGGTGCAGAGCAAAGTGGCAGAGATTAATCAAAATTATTAGTGAAAACTAATTATGAATGATGTCTCAGGGAGTCAGGGGTTTTGCTTATAGGTTTACCATTTCCTTCTGACTTCTTTTTTTTTCCCTAATATGAAAAGTTATTGCAATCTGTTGATGGCATCAGCACAGAGTGGGAGTGATATTCCAATGATTGCTTCTCCAGTTAAAATATTT
The DNA here is from genome assembly GCA_013401035.1 of Horornis vulcanius. NCBI lineage: Eukaryota > Metazoa > Chordata > Aves > Passeriformes > Scotocercidae > Horornis > Horornis vulcanius. The sequence continues at coordinate 11,695 of VZUA01010261.1, read as the reverse complement.
CCAAGTGTTGCTCTTCTCTCTTTTTCAAGGATGACTACTCTTACTACTGAGCATCTCTGTGGGTTGTTTTCTGATTTATTTTCTTTTAAGTGAATGTAACTTCTTGGATCAGAGAGAATTTCAGTGTACACATTTACTTTGTGGTGCTTCCTAATCTGCCCAGGTTGATTTGCAGCTCAAATACTAAAAAAAAAAAATGTATTTCTAGAAGTACTTTTTAATGGAACCAAAAGAGATTCCAGAGAAAATATTCAGAGACAGCCGACACTTCTGCATCACAAATGTGCTGTGTTTCTTCCTATTTCCTCCATTCATTATTACACCAGCAAACAATTCATCGTTGATAATTAATATTAATTCCATCCGAGTAATTGACAGAATTATCAGGGGGTGACGAGATCGGCTTCCCAGTATTAAATAATTTTTACCAATTTGTAGTGCTCAGCTTGCTGCTCTGCTGATTTCCCAGTTGCTCCAGCTCCTGCCTCTCCAGGCAGACAAGGGGGGAATCACGGAGGTTTGGAATCCTCAGCTCGGCAGCCCGAGCAGGCAGAACTCCGCCTTCTTTGGGAGAGCACCGAGCCTCTGCCTGATTATCCAGCCATGGGATCCTGCTGCTGCTGCTGGAACACCAGAGATTTCCACAATATATTGCTTGGGTACATCCCATGATGTTTAGCACTGTTAAAAGACTTTTTAAAATTTTTTTGTCTAGTCAGGAGCTTTCCTGCTCAGCTCAACAGCGCTGCTGTGCACCCTTCATCACCTTCATCCGCAGCAGTGTTTGCTGTGGGGACACATTGCATTAAAATTTTCATGTTCAAACACAGCAAAAATTACATGGGTAGCCTGGGTTTTGCTGTGCAAGAGCTCAGAGGCCCCCTAAAAAAATTACAAAAACAAATTAATTTCTGTTCTAGAACACAGACCAAATATTTAGCATGTGGAACGGAGCGAAAAAAAATCCTGCTTGAGGAATTTAGGGATTTTTTTGTTATTATTAATTGAATCTGTAAAGGCTCTTTTCTGTATATGAGAATAGTTACTCCTACAAGGGCCTCCAGTGATGATTTTAGTGCACAGGTGGTTCTGGAGTGCAAAGAGCTGTGTTAGCACCACTGATGTTCAGGAACTGCAGCACTCAGTAACAGACCCAGTAATTTGCTGCCTGAACCCAGCACTGCCCTTACACACCAAAGCAGCCCCCATGCTTCAGCCCATACCCCAATTAAGGGTTTTTTTTCCTCTTTTTTAATGTTCTTTCTTTTTTTACCTCCCCTAGGTTGTGCTGTGCCAAAGCACACCCAGCTGGGCACAGGTGAGGCTGAAACCCTCTCATCTCCTGGCTCACCCTTTTTGGCTCCCTTGTTCCCATCCCTCTCATTCCTCTTTCCTCCTCTCTTGTTTTGCAAAACAGGAGGAACTTCCCTTGCCCAGCAGGACAATGGGAACCCATTGCTGGAGGGCTGGGATGTCACCCAAGGAGGTGCCTCAGGGACACCTGGTCCTGTTTGGGAATTTCAGTGTATTTCAACACAAGAGGTAAATGATGGACAAACCCCAAGAAACAGCACTGAATTCCTGTGACAGGGTTTAAAAGGCCATGAAACCTGGTGTAACTTTATTTTTTAATTTTATTTTCTTTCCTTCTTCCAGTTTTTGGTTTTTGTAAAGCACTTGGGCTGTAAAGTTTGGGATAACTGATTTAACCATGCACCTTTTCTCACCTATCAGCCCAGTTCTTCCTGTCCTCCTGTGCCCAGGTATCTCAGTCCCTGCTGGGTATCACATATTAGTGAACATTAAATCATGTATTTCTATTCATGTGATACTAATCCTGGCTTGGCACCTACCCTATGTTCTTAATTCTTTGCAACTGATAACATTTTATGTACCTATATTTCTTTTTTAATACTCTATTACAAAACAAATAAAAAAGGGTGTTAGTGATATAGCAGAAAATAAAATAAATATCAATGACATCATTATATTTGATGTTTTGGCTTTACTTTTCATACACTTGTAATAACTGCCATTTTAATGACCTGTTATTTTCATTACCAACTATCAGATCAGATGTGATTTTGAAAAAACAGTGTAATTTTCCAGAGTAATTTGTTTGGGGTAATAGCAGGAAATAATACACTTAATGATTTTGCATATTTTACTTTCACAGCTCTTCTTAAACAGGAGTTACCTCAAGCTCAGTCTTTGAGTAGCTCTCAGTAGCCCTGGGGGCTGCTGCTGATTTTGGAGCTTTTGTCTCCAGACTGAATTTCTTCATCCTTTATAGTTGACAGAAAGATTCTTTTCCTGCTGGGAAAATTCAGTGTAAATCCAGTGATTTGTGGTGGCAAACAGAGGTTTTACAGGGGTGGGATGAGACACTTTTGAGGGTGTCTTGGTGCTTGTGAGTTACCCCTGTTCTTGGGTACTCATTGAGGTACCATGGGCATCTTAGGACATGCAGTGAAATTAAGATGTGATATATTTAAAACAGATAAAAAGCAAAAAAATATGTCCAGTGTTTGACTGGGCTGTACAGCCCACTGTGAGATGTGAGAGCTAAGCAAGGAGCTCATGGTGGGCTGAGCAGCCCCTGGAACAGGAGTGGTGTCCCAGCAGCACACCTCTGTGCTGGCAGCCTCCAAAAGGGTTCATTTTCTGTGTTCCAGCTTAAAACCTCTGAGGACTGATGATGGGCACTCCTGATCTCTGTTTGGGCTTCCCAATTCCTGCAGCTGGTCAGTGCTGGGGACGGGAGGTGCCCCTGCTTGGGTGATCTGCTGTGATGCCATCCAGGGCATGCTGCAGGCTTGTGATCTCACCTCTTTCTTTTGGGCTGTTTCACAGCAGTGAGGGAATACTCTGCTGGCTTTGTGCCCTCATTGCAACAACCCTGATATTAATTCTTCAAAAAGGAAACAATTCAGCAGCGGGAATTCTGTCCACGTCAAGCTTCTGCAAGCTTGGAATCCTTCTGTACAATCCTGCTTTTCACTAGAGTGGGCAGATCTCTGTAGGTGACGCTACACAGACTCAACACAGCACCTTAAGAACACAAAATCCTGCCCTGCTCAGCCCAAACTTCTCCTAGCTGCAGCAGAGAGAGGATGCAACACACTCCCTCAGTGCCCTCAGAGCAGCACCTCAAACCAGCCTCACACTCTGCCATTTTCCCTTCTCATTCCAGTGTTTGTTATGGGAATGAGGTATAATTTTAATGCCTGGTATGGCCTGTGAAAGACCATAAACATTTAATAGACCCATAAACACAGATTTTAACCTTTTCACTGTGCTGTAGCTGGACTGGCCTGCTGCCTGGTGTCCCCCAGTCACCACTGTGGAGACGAGGGATCAAACAGCACCAATCCCAAAAAGGTCAGAGCAGCCTGGTTTATTATCCTCTCCCTTGGAATATATGAGGCGTTGCAATTCCCACAGCACGTTTTCCTGGCTTAGGTTGGGGCAAGAGGAAGAAATGGCATGGAATAAATCCCTTGGGAAGACAGTTGTGGTGATGGGGATTGAAGCAGGCGCCACTGAACTCATCCCCTTTACCACTCCTGTGCCCACATGAATTAGCAACAACTCAGGATGAGAGGTGGATGTGTTTTCTGTAGGAAATAAAAAAAAAAATCCTCAAGTCTTTTCTGCTAAAAATTTGTTTGGTATTCTTTCATTAGGCTTGCTTTATATTGGACAAACCAGCAAAGGAGTATTTTATAGTCAAGGATGAAAAAGCAGGAAATGCTCACAGTGAGTTTGACTTGGAGATCATCTAAACTGGTGTGCAGCACAGGAAATGGACAAAAAGCTGGGCAGAGTTTAATTTTTAACCTGGATTTAGGATGGAGGTCCTGTAAGGGGTGCTCTCTCTCATAGGACTGGGTTGGAATTGCTCCAGCACTGCTTCTGTCCAAGGAGTGCCACTCAGAGAGATTCCTTAGGGCTTGTTCCCAGGAAGGAAAAGTCCAGCACAGAGGGTTGAGGGCCAACATGGATGTGTCATGTGCAGGCTGCTGTGTCCTGAACACTAAACCCGTGGAGTCAGAGGCAGGGGAGCAGACCACAGGGAGGGGAGCCCAGGGCCTTTCCCAGCATCTGTTGTGCTCATCTCCATCCCATCCTCAGATGACTGGGAAGGGGCCACAATCTTCCCAGGTCCAGCTGAGACAGCTTCAAGTGATGCTTTACCACAAAGGTTCTCCACCACAGAGAAATGTGAGCTAAAAAAAAATAAATTAAAAAAAAAAATAAAAATAAAAAAAATCAGCATTTGTCATTTTCTCGTGCACCATCCTGAAAAATCTTTGAACTTGGGCTTTGTACTTGAAATCTAATCTTGTTATAAATATCTTACTATGCAACACATATTTTTCTGAGCAAACCACTGCCAGCCACATCACCATGTATTCATTTCTGCAGAGATCTTGTTACAAAGGCAGATTTTTCTGAGGCTCTACTACAGCTTTACTACACTATGAAGAACATACGAGAATAAACCCCACACCATTGCATTTTTCCATTAAAATCTCCTCATGGCTGAATAACTGGGAGTGTGTTGCATCTTCTCTCTGCTGCAGCTGGGAGAAGTTTGGACTGAGCAGGGCAGGATTTTGTGTTTTTAAGGTGCTGTGTTGGGTCTGTGTAGCATCACCTACAGAGATCTGCCCACTCTAGTGAGAAGCAGGATTGTTGTACAGGATTCAACCCTGGAAAAGCTTGACATGGACAGAATTCCCACTGCTGAATTGTTTCCTTCGTGAAGAATTTATATCCAAGATAATAAAGTTTTAAATCAATAGTCTCAACATATGCAGAGCTATATAATCTTTGTAGATTTGGTAATCCCCCGTGACATTTACAGGACAGTTTCTGCAAACTCAGAATTCCAGAGCTGAATTAGCATTTCTGAAGTGGTAGATCCTCTGTGTCTGTGTGATGTGTGTGGAGCAGCAAAGAATCAAACTCATGTCTGACAGTGTTTGTATTTAAGTATTAGCAACTCCATTTCGAGATTTAGGGTAGAAAAAAAAAAAAGAGGCTGTGGTTGATTTTCCCTGTCTGGGAGTGTTTTCTGGCAGGATTTTATGTTTTCCTTGTCCCCCCCAGCCGTGTGGAGCCTTGGGAAGCCCGGCACAAGGCCAGCCCTGCTCTGCCCCCGTAACTCACAGAATTTGTGCCACGGAGTCGGACCCCCAGCACCTGCTGGGCGCCTTTCAAGCTGCTTTAACTGGATCACAAGTTCCCAACTGTAGATAGATGTAACAGAGACTAATCCCATAATCTGGACAGCAGTACAAGCCCTGGATGGGGAGCAGCTCATGTTACCTCCAGTTGCCCTTCAGTGATGGCAGGGGAGCTCAGATATTCTCATCTTCCCCAGCCATTTTTTTGTAAGATCTGTGGGATGATTTGATTTGATTTGATTTGATTTTTCCTTCTCAAAGTCTGAAGATCAATATGCAAAACAAAACTTCACGCTATGGCCAAAAAGGAAAACAACTTGGGTTCAGAAATGGTGCTTCTATGCTGGGTAAATATTATTTGTACTCGAGCCGCAGAAGTCACGGACTGGCATCATTAAAAAAAAAGTAAAATCCAGTGACAGAATAACGGAGCAGCATTTTGGGTGTATAAATAACACCAGGGGTGAGGATAGCTGCTGCCCAGCTTTTCACAGTCCCTGTTTGAAATATCCCCATTTTCAAAGCTATTCCAGCAGCCCCTAGCTCCTCGGTGTGGTGCTCTGTGCCAGCAGAGCGTCGATCAGGAGCCGCCGAGCCCGGAGCCGCCGGTCGATGGCTCTGCAAACCCAGTGCTCCCCGAAATGAGATTTACCATTGGCTTTTTAACTTCTTGTTGGCAGGCTCTTGCCAGTTGACAGCTCTTCCTCACTCCCCTCTTTCTCTCCCATTCCAAGATTTAATACTGTTTTACCACTCTAATTGAGGACGTGATTCTACAGATATTTGCAAGCCGCCGAGGCGCTCGCTGGGAATCGAGAGCCACGGATCCACCTACAGATCCCATCTCAGGCATGTGCAAACCATCCTATTCCCATCCCCACCACAAAAATGGGAGTTTAAAATCCTTTTGCTTGTCCTGCTTTCCCAAGTCTTTCAAACTCAACCTCAAACCCACTTGGGGTGAGATTTCCTACACTGCTCTTCAGCACAGAAGTCTGGCTTTCTTTTCATGACATTAAACCAAAAGTTCTTTACTTTGGCCCTTTCCATCTCTTACAGTGTTAACAAAAATAGATGCTTATTGCTTTAATAAAGGTTTTGATTTGGAAATTATTTACCATTTAGACTTTGTATGCTCTAATTGCTTTTGATTCTTTGGAATATCTCTAATGCAAAGCAGCTGAAAGACTGAGGTTTTAAAATGGGCTCTTGCACATTTGAAGTAAATTTTATCCTGCAATCAGTCGTAAAGATCTTAACTGCAGCTATCACATATCCTAAATATGTAATTGCTGTGGAGCCTTTCCAGTCTATTGGTTACAGGATGCTGGAAAAAGGGGAAAGTGAGCACAAATGTAGGCCCTGATGTCTGTGGGTATTTTGGGGGGGATATTGAGCAGGATTGGTCAGCTGCCTGAAATATTGTATATTTTATTTTTTCCAGGATGGAACCCTGGAATTCAATTGTGCAAAGATTAATTAATAACTCCATTTGCATGGTGAGCTCACTGATGACAGGGGAGCTGCTCTGGTGAGTGTCTGGGTTTTGGGATCAGGGCATCCACCCTCAGCCCCATGTGCTCCAGGGGGAAGGACTGATGTTTTAAATGTGCCTCCATCCACATGTGGATCTGCCCTAAAATCAGTGGTGGTTTTTGGCACATGGATGAAGCTCAAGAGGACCAGGTTGCTCTCATCTGTTCTGCTTGAACCTAGGGAATCAATACCTAAAAATACAGAAAGAAAAACTTGATATACTTGATTTTCAGAGATTTTAAAAACATCTTGGTCAAATATAGTCTAGGTATGGATTGACTAGGCCATATTTTGAATGACCTAAAATGGCCAACCTAAGGTGAAACGGCACCTCTGCTTACTTGTATTCATTTTTTCCTTTTGAGAGAATTCTTTCCCATGTTCTGGCCATCTTTAAAGAGCACAGCTTACAAATATTTAAAAATTAACCCAAAAGAGGCCTCTGAGTTTTTAGTATAATATAAAGAACACAGAAGATTCAGCCTCAAAAATTGCTAAAGATGTATAACACTCACCAGTAAAATCACAAAAACGGTGCAATTTATTGTAATCGGAGAAACACTTGCTTTCAGCCCTTTCTTTAAAGGATTGTGTGAGATATTTACATACTAAATTAATGTGAATGGCTGCTAAGTACACACCAAAATTCTTCCAGCTGGGAGACACGGGTGTGCAAAGGCCAGGCCACTTGGGTTCTTGAAGAGAGCAGAGGGAGAAGCTCCCCCCAAGCCCAGAGGCTGCCGAGATGGAGCTTGGGGGTGGGCAGCTTATATAAACCCTGGATGTGCTCGTTCCGCAGCTACTTTTTTATAACAAAGCCCAAATTTGGAGTCCCTCATTCTTATGATTCTACCCCGTGCTTCTCTCCACCCCCTCCTGAGTTCTTTTCTTTAAAAAAAAAAATCCCCAAATTCAGAAGGTAGCTGTGAAGCTGAAGTTTCTCTCTCCCTTGTCCTTGGTTTGGTGGGACTTTGGCATGCTGAGCTCCACCCTGATGGGCTCAGCACCCCGAGGCCTCCCCAGACTCACCAGGGATGATGGGCAGCGAAGAAGACAACAATGATCTGTACTTAACATTAGGTGGCACAAAAGAGTTTCCTTTTGCTCGCAGAAACACTGAAATCGATGGGCAATAACCAGCAGAGATTTTTCTTTTCTTTAAAACGAAATTCTCCTATTTTCTCTGGCTTTCCAGCAGCCTTTGAAGTGCTTCTGTTTATAAACTTACTTGATTTCGTCTTTCATTGCATCTCTTTTGTCTCAACCTAATTTGTTTTAAAATAAGACATAACCCAGCCCTCGCCGTGGTTGTATTTACAGAGCAGCCAAAGGGCTCTAAAACGGGCTAATTTCAGTGAAACGCCTTCTGTCCCTCCTCCAAACCAAGGCTGCCTTTAAGAGCTTTGCCTCTCTGGGCCCTGCATGTTCGGAGACACCGTCCAGAGCACGCAGGGCTGGTTTTAACCTGGAGCTTTTCCTCCGTGTCCTCAGCTGGGGCTGTTTACAAACCGCGGCTGTTTACTCCTGCTTCGGTCCCCACGCCACATTCATCTTGTTCCTGGAGCTGACTGAAAAAAAAAGGGCTTTGGGGGGTTACATTTCCTTCTGCTGCCGCTGTAATCCTTCTGGAGAGAGCTGGAGGTCGCGGTCCCGCTGCGGAGCCAGCCGGGCTCGGCTGCCCAGCGCAGGGGCGGACGCAGGCCCGTTGTCCCCAAAGGCCGCGGTGCTGCAGCTCACTGAGATTTACCAGTGAAATAAATCAGTTTTATGGTTCAGAAACAATGCATCGCCCACTGTTCACATCCCAAATCCCTCTCGCTCCCAGGTACGGGAGGGTTGGTGTGCTGGCAGTGCAGTGGGAAGGCGCCTGTCCACTTGCGTGCTGCTGCTGCTGCTTACTGAAGACGAAGCTCGCTCCCTGCTCGGGCCGCTTCTCAGGATTCCTAAAGGTAATTCCCCCCCACCCCCGCCCCTATATTGCTGGCAGAAGGGTTGGGTATTGTTTTCTCCGAGGTTCGGCTTCAGAGAGGGGGAGAAGAAGAAGAAAAAAATAATAATAAAAGGCCGTTTCGCTGGCGATCCCATGAAGTTTTTGCTGTTTCCCTGCCTCCCCCAGCACCCACCCGGCTGCCGGGGCCGGAGCGGGTCCGTTCCACGCCGTTCGATGTGATTAAGTGTNCGCTGCCGCTCCCCGGGGCCGGGACCGGCGGCCGGGGCAGCGCGGGCAGCGAGCCGCATCCCCGGGACGCGCACCAATATTGATACAGAACGCACCGACACGCGGCTCTAGCCACGGGCACACGCTGCCCAGCCCCGCAAAAGCCGCACAGATCCCTTTTTCCACCCCAAAAGCGCTTTTTGTCCCACCCCAAAGCCGCGGCAGGTGTCAGCGGCAGTGCCGGGATCGGCCCCTCGAGTCCCCCCGGCCGTGCCCGGGGCTGGGGGGCCGGAGGAGCCCCCGCACCCCGGCTCGGCCCGCGCACAAACCACGCACCCGCAGTTTTCCAGCTATTTTGTTTTTCTTTCGTAAAAATGTTTATTTAAGCCTTTTTTAAATTTTTTTTTTCCTTTTACAACAATAAAATATTGCGTCAATATAAACCCCTTGACTAAAACTGGTCGACAACCAAACGTTACAGCCACTCGTGTGTTTCATTATTATTTTTATCCGACACCATTTAGGCTTCTTTTTTTTTGTTGTTGTTGTTTCCTTCTGAAACGGTTTTTTTTTTTCTTTCTTTTTTTTTTAAACATAATGCGGAATTTATTGAAAATAAATAATTGTTGGCAACTGCAATAGGCAATTTTGGATAAAATAGTTGAAAAAAGCAACCTTTAATGAAAATAGCGTTTATTATACATCAGTTACTAAATGAATAAACTAAATGATCTTTCTTTAAATTAATAACTTCCAAAAAACGTTTAATATACAAAACTGTACAGTTATAAAGTTGGCAGAAATAGGCAGGTCCTCAGTGTCGAGTTATTTTTTTTCTTTTTNGTTGGTTTTTTTTTGGTTTGTTTGGTTTTGGGGGATTTTTTTTTTTTTTTTTTTTTTTCTTAATAGCGCTTACTGAAAAATACTTGAAAAATATAAATGTCGAAAGGAAAAAATCTGGAGGAGGGAAGGGGAGAGGAAAGGAGGAGAGGGGGGATGCTGTGAGGGAGGTGCGGAGCGGGGACCGGCCCGGCCCTCGGGTGCAGCCCCGGGAGCGGGGTGGGGGGAGCCCGGCCCTGCCCGGCGGCCCCGGGGCTGCGGGAGCAGCGCGGGGCTCGGGGGGTGCGCACACACAGACAGACAGACAGACACACACACACGGACCCCTCGCGGGTGGGTGCGTGGCCACCGCACCCCCCGCCCTTGGGGACAACACAGCCACGGGCTGGGAGGGACAGGGGGAGAGGGGGCGGATGCAGCTCAGCACTTCCCTGTGCCCGACGAACGGTTCCCGGCGTCAGCATTTGAGTGACATAGTTTTGGTGGTTGAGGGGTTTTTTTTCTTTTTTCTTTTTTTTTTTTTTCCCTGTTTTATCGTTTTTTTGTTTTTTTTTGTTCCCCTCCACCACCTTATCCCCGAAAAGCTTATCCACAAATCCAGCATCTCCCTGCGACGCGGAAAGAAGCTCAGCGTAAACCAAATGCGGGCGTTTTCTGTTTCCTTCCCTCCCTCCCCCACGACACCTCATTCCTCTTCACTATCGAAACAAAATACAGAGAAACCGATTTCCGAAGCGAAAGCGCAGAAGGATAAAGGTGTTTTACTACAGACCTCTCAGTCTGGCGCTGATTAAAGAGCCCAACTCATCTTCGGAAAGAAAAAGACTGGCAAATGCCACGGGTTTGGTTGTGATGCTTAATTTCGAGAAAATCTCTTAGAAATAATTATTTTTTATATATATATATAATTTTTTTTTTCCCTTGGGAGAAGAAGTGGGGAGGTCGGGCTTGTGTCCCGACCGTTTTACGGTGTTGGGAAGCTCTTGAAAAAGGAAGAAAAAAGCTGCAACAAATAAGCCTGCTCTTCACATCGGTGCGGGGCTCCGCGGGCGCGGAGGGAGCCCCATCTCCTCGGAGGGGGGTGAGGAAGGGCCGCGGCCGCCCTGCCCCGGCCCCGCTGGGTGACATTGCCGGTGCTTGGGGAAGGGAGGAACGTTTGGACTGCTCAATTCGATACAAATTAGGTCACAAATATTGTGTACAGTTTGTAGTAAAACACCTCAGACATTTAAAAACGCTATATAAGTCTTTAAAAATGCAAAACTAGTCTATTGTAAAACAGATTCACCTGAAATACAGCTGATATAACCAAGGCGCTGGAAGGTTATTCATAGGCACACATCTGTCTTTCCTTTTTTCCTTTTCTGACGGGTTTTTCGTTCTTTTTTTTTTTTTTTTTTATTTTTTTTTTTCCCGTGGGTTTTCCCCTTTTTTTTTTAGGTTTGGTTTTTTTTTTTTTTTTTTTTTTTTTTTAATTTTCTGTTTTCCCGTGGGTTGGTTTTTTTTTTTTTTTTGTTTGGTTTATTTTTTTTTTTTGTTTTTGTTTTTTTTTTTTTTGTTTTTTTTTTTTGTGGTTTTTTTTCTTCCTTTTTGTTTGGGTTTTGCTCTGCGGTGGGGGTGGGGTTTTTTTGTCTTTTTTTTTTTTTTTTTCCTTCGTCCTAGCGGAGAACCGAAAACAAACCTTGTCTGCGAGTAAACACCGTGTGTGATCAGCGGAAAGGTCGGAGAGAGAGGAAAAAAAAAAAAAAATATTGCCGAGGCGGCGGCGGGCAGGGACCCCTGGCCGCGTCTCCCGAAACCATAAGTTAAAGCCCGGCGGGCAGTCCCGTGGCCGGGCAGTCCCGTGGCCGCAGCCCGCGGTCAGAGGTCGTGGCAGGCCGTGTCCGTTTTCACGCCGTGCGAGTACACGTCGTGCTGCGGCTGCTCGCCCGGCGGGGTCATGCGCTTCTCCTTCTGCCGCCGGTTGCAG
>VZUA01010235.1:4044-23493 GCA_013401035.1 Horornis vulcanius | reverse complement strand
AGAGGATGTCGTGTCATAGCGGCCTCAGCTCCTCCTGGGAGCTCGTATTTCTCCAGGCAGTTGGTAGAATTGGAGAACCAATAGATTTGAGACAAAAGAAAAATAAACTTACCCTACCGAAAGGGGCTGTGCAGCTGCTGTCACAGCCTCTGAGATGGAGCCACTTGGTGCCAAATAATTACATGCTCTCAGCTGGAAATACCCTGCTGCCTCATTCCCTCTAGCAGAATATAAAATTAATTTCCTGTGATTGGCTGCTCAGCCCTACTTGAATATCCTGTTTGGGAGTTTTTTGAACTGTCAAAGGGGTGAAGTCAAGGCCAGTGATGAGCTGGTCTGCTTCTTAAGTGACTTGAATAGATAGATGCTCACCCTATTTTGTTTTGTTTTGTTTTTTAACCTGTCTCCAGTGCTTGGCAATCGTTTTGCCAAGTCCAGCCTTGCAGAAAGCACCAGCCTGGGCTGTTGGACAGAAATGTTCCTGGCTGGAATTGTTGCTAGGGGTTCTGTCCGTGCTCCAGCACACACATGATGGCCAGATCGAAGCCTTTCTTTGTTTAAAGACCGTGTTTGTATTCCTGGCCAAGGCAGTCCTCCTTGAGGGGAGGTGGTGTTGCAGGAATTACTGATTGCGGGGCCCACTAGTTTTAAATCAATGTAAACTCTGCCTCCTCTAGTGAAAAATCTTGCCAACTGCAAGCCTTTAACCCAATTAATTTAGGAATTAGCCTAAAAATGAGAGTGCGAGGGCTTGATCGCTCTTGTAATCCCCCGCACTTGGAAAAGCACATCCCCAAACTGGAAATGTAAGCCCATTGGTGTAAACGGAGCTGCCAAAATAAATGCGCTGCAAGAACAGATCCGGAGCGACAGTGAGCACCTCTAGGTGTAATTATGCATTAGGTAACTGGGAAGTGAGCTACACCTACTGAAAGAAGAGAACAAGTGCCTTCATCTGGTCTTAATTGGGTGTTTTACTTCCCCCACCCCTCTCTGGCTGTGAGATGAGTTGTCTGCGAGCACGCCGGCAGGAAGGTACCTGAATATCATCAGGAGCTCTGACACATCCCGCCTTCCTTGCTTTGCAGTAATTAATTTCCCTTTCCTTTGAGGTGAGGGAGCGAGGCAGGAGACAGGCAGTGGGAGACTGATGAAATAGCAGTGCGGATGTGTGAAGTGTTGTCTTTTAGGTGTTTGAGCTTGGAGTCTCTTTCAAGTCCTGGTGTACTCTTTCTTCCCGGTGCAGCCAGAGGGGAAATGAATGCAGTGCCTCCCCTGTAAAGCCTTGGAAAACGCTTGGATGATTAGAGAAAACAAATGTTAGGGACCGACCAAAACCCACTCTTGCTTTCCCTTGGAACAAATTTGCCTTAATAATTCACTCCAGGTAAAGGGAATTTCTTTTTCTGAGCCGATAGAAAACACGGTGACAAAGGAGCTTGCAAAATTGCAGCCTTCATTTCAGGTATATATATTTACACACAGAGCATTTTGAATGGTAATTTAAAGTTTGTTATATATATATCTACACACACAGAGTATTCTAAATGGTAATTTGTCTGGGATTTGGGGCGCTTGTGAAACACGAATGTCTACAGAAAGAAAAAATGAGGCAAGAAAAAGCCTGTTGATTAAATGGTGTATTTGATAGAGGAAAAAACATTATTAATGGTTCAAATATAGTCAAGGGGTTTAAAAAATCCTGTTTTCTCCTTTTTGCTGAGGGCAAGGCTTTTTCCTGTCTAGGAGAGCCCGGAGCACTCTCCCTGTGTAGCCTGGGCTTTCCCTTTCAGTAGGGTGTGTGGAGCTGTCTCTGTGCTTTTGTAAGCATGACTAATCTTGCAATTTGAGCTTCTTCCTGAAGGAAAAACCTCTTAAAGATGGGATTGAATTCAGTCCTGCAACATCCAGCTCCTATGGTTTGTAATGAGTTTTTGATGTCTCATGGCAGCGGGTCATCTTTAATGACAAATTAATTTTGTGTGGGGAATCAGCTGTGGTGCCAGGACAAAGTTTAAGCCTCCGGAATTTTCAGTGATACTAAGCCTGATGTAATTCTTCAGTTAAGGTGCTCTGAAGCACAGTGGCCCTGATTTGGCTTTGCTTCCTTGTTTCTATCCCCATGTAGAAAACCTCTGGTTAATTTTTTTTATCCCAGACTTCCTAATCCGACTGTTAGAGCTTTTAAAAGCTGGAAAATACTTGCCATGGAGTTAAAGGCTGACTTGGTCTGCAATCCTGGATACTGGGGGCTTTTTGGAGAGACACTGCAATTGTCTTTTAGCAGCTTAATTGATGTCTGAACTTTGAATCCAAAAGAAATCCGCGTGTAATTTTTTTCTTTGTGTGAGGAAGCTCTTGTCAGGTATTATGAACAGCCTGAAATGACATCAGTGTTTTAGGTAGGATTCCAGAACTGCTGTTAATTAGTGGATTGTCCCTTACCAAGGAGGGAGATGGGGAGCTAATGAGGCATTTTGATCAAGGAAGTTGAGTGTCTTGTCTTCAGCGACTTCCAGCACAACATGTCCCTTAGGAGACTTCATTGGGAGCAAAGTCTAACCAGATCAAGTGGCTTCTGGCATTTTTTACACAATAAAGCAGCAAATTGTTCCTGGTGGATGCTGGTGGAACTGCTGGGGTAGCTGGAGCCAAGGTCCCTCCGGGGCAATAAGCAAATAATATTTAGCCATGTCTCCACCCTGCTGCTCTCTTTCCTTTTGGTTGTGGCTTTCTGTGTTTCTTGGGTTGAAGATCTAGTGATTGTGATCAATTTGTTTCTTTACAAGGGGGTTCTCGTGGGCAGGTGTTTGAGTCCTCTGAAGTGGTTTATTTCATGGAAATTACTGTACGAGTTAGTGATGTATGCCTGTGCTCAGGTAGGAGGATGGGAGCCAAAGTCAGGTTCAGCTCACAGCCAGAGTTATTTGAAAAATCCTGTAGTGATATTTGCATGGGAATACTTTGGCAAGCAGTAAACATTTGTATTGGTAACTACACAAAGTAAGAGGTACATTAACTGTTCTCAATATGCACATTTCAGTAACTTCCCAACCTTTTAATCTGTTTATTTCACCAAACAGCAGGAATAGAAACCTCCTGACTGTTTGAGCTGAGCCTAGTGGGCCTTAATTTTGATAGTTTCTCTATAGCTGTGCCAAATAGCTGCTGCATTAGAGTAAATCTTGGTCTCATCAGTCTCTGTGCGTCCCTCAGTGATGATTTTCCCACTCATATTGTATGACCTGTGTTCCTGTGGCCTTTGTGTTGAATGTTACAGCAGTGATTCCTTTTTCCCCCCTCTCTCCTTCCATGTCATCCCAATTTGATAGGCTGCCTTCTCATTCTGTTGACACTGTAATCTATTTTGCTCTTACTGAAAAATCCTCATCTTGACACCCTTCCACCTCCTAAATGGGATGGAAACATCCTTGCAACCTCATGACTGCCAGGTTGTTGGAGAGAATGCAGGGAATAAGCCCTTGTTTAGACCAACACAGCTCCTGTCAGTACTGAAGAGCAGAGAAGCTTCTGGTTTCCTGCCAGTCCTGAATTTAAATAAATGTTTCTGCTGAGGAAAAGGTTTTAAGGATAGAAACTTGGTCAATATTTCTGGTAGCACTCTGTAAAGTTGTCATGAATCTCAATATCTTGAAAGTCAGAGTCAGTCATGCAGTACCACCCTAATTTGAAGTGATGAAGGATCCTGAGTGTTGCTTGGGATGAGAGTTGGCACCTTAATGTTGTTTTGGTATCAACAGTAAATATCTCTGACCTTTAAAGGAGGACTCAATATTGAGACTTGGAATTGCCCTGGAATTACACCCTCCACTGGCTGCGTTGCAAGCCTCTGTGTGATGCACCAGGTTGGGATATTTCTGGGAGCATGTAGAAATAACTGTGTGATTCCTTCCTTTTTTTGGTTTTTTTTTGCTTGGCAGCTCTGAACTTTGAAAGGCCTTATGAAGGCCTGTGGCAAAGCAGTTTGAGCTCAGTGTCATGGCATGAGTGTGTGGCTTTGGGTCATCAATGTAGAAGAAGCCTGGGTGATTTGGGAGCAGCTCTCACCCTCTGCCCCTTCTGTCAGATGGAACTCTATAATCTCTTCAGCTTTTTATTTTTGTGGCTGCTTGGCAAATGCCTTAATCCAGAGATCCTTTAACTTAACCTTTGGGTATTGTACCTGTTGTGCCTGACTGCCACTCCTTGTTTAGGCTGTAACCACTCCTTCCCTTCCTTCTGTTTCCCTGTGCCATTCCTGCCCTGATTACAGAGCATTTTGGGTGTTTATCTTTGCTGCAGAGAACATTTCTGTTTCCTTCCCCTCCATGTAGCTGCTGGTGTGTCGCGTGTTCAGGAGGGGTGGCAGCTTTTTCAAGCACTACTCTCTGCTGCTTTTGTTGCTTATTCCTCCCCCCCATATGGTTGTATTCCCAGTTCAGGCTTAAATAGTAAGTTGGAAAACCCTTGGGATGTTGAGGGAGGTGATGAGGGCTTGGACAGGATTTCCCAAAAACTGAGGAACATTTATTCCTGATGTGTGGCCAAGGTGAGTAACTTTATTCTCCTCTCCTAGAGAGAGAGAGAAAGGATTTTTTTTTTTTTCACCTCATACCTTTTTCCAATTGATTGTGCATAAGAAGTTTCTCCAACTATGGCTCATTTTTTAGCTTTGTAACCTAACAGGATGCTGAAATCACTTTGGCCTTCCATGTGCAGATTAAAAGGGTGGGAAAGGCTTCTTGCATTCCTTGAGCTTTGCCCAGTCCACCTGCTATGAAGTTGTTTTTTTCCTCAGGTGATTACGATGACCTGATTATAGTTCAGAGATGATAACTGATATTTCAGTCTCTACACTGCTTCTGACTGACATGGGAGACCTGCTATCTTTTGGAGACTTGTCTTCTTCCTGCAGAGAAAGGGTGGGGATGAGATGAGAAGCAATATTAACATTGTTATGGTCATGTTTATTGCTGGGTGGAATCAGTGGAAAGTTCAGGGCCTTGCAGAGGAATTGTGCCAGGGAGCCTCTACACCTTTAAATGTGTGCAGAATGTTCTAGAAGAGTATTGGGGAACTGATTCCTCACCTGCGTGTACTTTGGTGAATGTCTAGAGAGTGCTTGTTCCATCTCTTAAACTGCTTTCTTGGTGCTTTTACTGATTTTGTGTGATTTCACTGCACTTTCTTGTGGCTTTTGTGTTCTTACACAGTGCTGCACATAATGGGGGCTTATAGCCAAGCTTCCCAATTTTCTAAAAGTTGGCTTGAAATCGTTCAGCAAAAGATCCAGGGAGAAGTGTCGCGAGCAAGAGATTTTGGTTGTTGGGCGGGTGTATCTATAAAAAGATCTGATGAATAATGCACTGTGCTGGCAGGAGTGCTGGAGGTTTATCATGGTTCTGGGAGTGCCACGAGCTGTGCAAGTTGTAGTAGATACTATTGCCTGTGTGCTGATCTGTGCCTGTATAAGCAGTTGTGGACAAAATTTAAAATACCGTTGTGTTGCCGAATGCACAGTAGAGAATTTAGTCTGATGCGTTCTAAAAAATAATAAAGCATTTAATATTTGTTCTACCTCTATGAAAAAGGATGTCTGCAGCTGTTTAAAACAAAAATATCGTTACAAAATGCTGTAGGAACCAAACTGTTTTTATAGGGTCATTGAGGCTTGGAAAAGTCCTGCAGTATCATGAAGCCCAAGCCGCCCACCTTGTCCCCAGCCCAGAGCTCTGAGTGCTGCATCCAGGAATTCCTTGGACACCTTCAGGGATGGGGACTCCAAACATCTCTGGGCAGCCCCTGCCAAGGCCTGAGCACCCTTTCCATGCAGAAATTCCTGCTGCTGTCCAAGCTGAGCCTCCCCTGGCACAGCTTGAGACCCTTTCCCCTTGTCCTGTCCCTGTTCTCTGGCAGCACAGCCCCAACCCCCCTGGCTGTCCCCTCCTGGCAGGGAGTTGTGCAGAGCCACAAGGTCCCCCCTGAGCCTCCTTTTCTCCAGGCTGAGCCCCTTCCCAGCTCCCTCAGCCACTCCTGGGGCTCCAGCCCCTTCCCAGCTCCCTGCCCTGCCCTGGACACGCTCCAGCCCCTCAAAGTCCTTCCTGGACCGGGGGCCCAGCCCTGGACAGAGCCCTGGAGGTCCCTCAGCAGGGCCAGCCCACTGCTGGGACAGTCACTGCATGGGGCCTGTGCCCACACCACTGCTGATACAGAAGTAGCAGAAGGGGTTCTTGTAAAGAAGTCTTTTGTAGCCAACATATTGTCTGCTAACTTACTTTGTTTGTATATAAAGAAATTCAGTGGGACAGATTTGCAACGATTTCATGGAGTAAGTGTAATAATAAAGGGCATCCCTAAAACCCTGAGTTGTGGTGCGGGATACTGAGAAACAAGTAACAGTGTGCTGTGAGCTATTACTATGTTAAAGGTCAGTTGTGACACTTAACTGTGTAGCAAATAGAAACTTTCATGTATTTAGTTCCTCTCCAGAGTTTTGCAGATTATTAATTACTTCATCTCCTGCTTGCAGAGCTGTAGGTAAGAACCCCCTTGACAACCTGCAGTGAAAAAGGTATAAAAACTTTTCCAGCTGCATCCAAGTCTTCCCATCCACATCAGCAGCTGCTTGCATCACCTCCAGGCTGTGGGTTTGGTTGCTTTTGGTTCCTGATGTGCTGTGTAAGGAACACAGAAGAGTGTAATGGGTGGTGTAATGCCCAGTTGGGATCTCAGTTAGGTTTTTCTGTGCTGCATCTTGCTATTTCATCTCTGCTGCTTTGAAATAAGAGTTCACTGGAAGAATCCTCCTGGGGACAAATCTAGTTGTGATCTGGTACTCCTGAGAGCCAAGAAGAAAGTCTTTTTTTTCTCTGTGTGTAGGGGGGAAGTGTAATTAGCAGGATCTTGGGTACCTGAATTGTTTTGGAATAAATTTGTTGCACTGGAAAATGCAGATCAGTTGGGGTACCAAACCTGCCTGAAATGGAGATCTAAAACTGCTGGAATTTGAGAGGAAAAAGGGAGGTGACTTGTTTTTCATGCTGTTGCCCTAGAAATTGTGGGGTTTAGCAAATTTTATTTTTGATCATGTATTGTTTTTCTTTAATGTTTTCCGCTATATGCTGCCAGCAAGAACAGCTGAGGCACTAAGGAGCTGTTTAAAAGAAAAAGTGGGGACTTGGGGATTCTACCATGAAATTAGGAAGAAATGAGCATTACTTCTGAAAAAGCTTGAGTCCTGTTAAAAAGGCATCACTGAATTACTCAATTGGTGAACCAAACAGAAAACTGCCTTCTGGCCACAGCCTTCCTGTGGTGTCAGTAACCTGACAAAAGCCCTGTGGTCCTGTTTGTCTCTCCTCAAACCATTTCACACCGTGCTGTGGGGGGAGTGTTGTAGCTCTGTGCCATAAATGCTCCGAAACTGGGCTTTGTGTGTTATATTCTTGGCTCTGTGTGGCTTGAGGAAACCTCTCAAGGAGCCTGTGCTCACTGAAGTCGTGCTGCTGGAACTCTGCCTGCTCTGCTTTGGCCGTTTTCTCCTGGACGCTGGCGCAGGAAGTACTTGGTGTTCAATCTGCAGTTAATAAAGAAGAGGTGGTCAGTGAAAAGCAGATGCCTCAGTGGACTGCTCCAGCAGTTTTATTATCTTTCTTTTCTCTTAAACAGCCTTTCCAGCTGCTTTAGCAGGATGTGGTGCCCCTTCCATGCTTGCCACATGGAGGGAAGCGATGCCATCACCGCTGCGCTTGCCCTTCAGGGTGTGAGGTGGTATGAGGGAGCAGAGGTCAAGCTGTTCATTTCATGTGTTAGAGCTGTGAAATGCTGGTGCTGACTAATGTCCAGCTTATGAAAGCATCCTGCAGTAATCCCCTGTCTCCCCTGAGGACGTGGAGCAGCAAGTGTGAAACAGCAGCTGCAGCTCAGGAGCCCTTCAGAGGTGTCTTTGTCCCCCTGCCCCTGAAAAAAATCATCTGCCTTCTCTTCCTACAGCCAGGATTTATAATGCCCTGTGGATTTATTAGTGGGCAAGGATGTCTTTTAGGCACTGGTATGCAGAACTGGATGTGGCAAAACTGAAGCTGCAATCAGTCCTGTTAACAGCGGGATTGATGAGCTCTGCTTTCCAAAACTTGGGCTGTCATTCTCCTGTAATGATTTGCATTGTGAGTTTCTTTTGCATGTTGTTAATTATAAATCTTGATAGTAATGATGATAAAGTAAAAGGAGGATTAGCTGGGACTCTGTTGTGCAAAGCAGGTGTGTGTGAGAGTTGGGACAGCTGTTTCTGTAGTGGGTCTGTGGCAGGTTGGGGTATTTTCTGAACTGCCCTGGGTTTGAATCTCCCTTCACAGGATTGCATAGGCTTTTTGCATTATTTATTGAACAAAATGTGTAATCAAACCTGTTTTTCTATTTCTGTCTTAAAGCAACAAGACCTCCATAGCAAAGGTAACCTTCCAGAGCTCCAAGTGCAAAAGGCAATGCTAAGGCTGTTTCCAAATCTGGTTTTTCTATTTTGTTGCATGCAGTTTATTTCTCCAAACAAATCAGAAGCAAGAATATTTCTCTCACTTAAAACGTGAGTTTCCTATTTCAATGGCTGCAGGGGAAATGGTTAAAGTGTGGCACAATTCTCCTTCTTAAAGACCTATCCAGAGAGGATGGCACTAATGCTGCCTTGGAATGTGGTGGATCTCACAATCCATCCTGGTTGCAGTGAGAGGAGATGGAAGGGCTTGCTTCTTTGTAAGCTGCTTAGATCAGAGACAAAGCTGATGGGCTAAGTGCCACCTTTATGTTTTGCCATATGCTGCTACTCCTCAGTGTTACTTGCTACTGGTGCTTATTGTATAGAATTAAAAATATTCTCTTTAAAAGGCAGGCTCTGGAGAAATGCCTTCTGACTTGGAAGGAGGAAGATACAAACAGCTCCATATGAACCCTTGCAGAGGTGACTGTATTAGGAGATATAATTAAGTATGTTAAAAGAAAAATCTCTATGAGACTGGGCAGGCAGCTGCCCAGCATCAAATCTGGCTTGTGATATCTTTGACCTTATAGGAGCATGACTTGGACTGTGGCTGGCTTTTCCATGCTAGCAATGAGCTCCAGGAGGGATGGGTGAGTCACTCTGGAAATTGGGAATGCCCTCTGATGAGATTGTTCTTAACGGCCCTAGATAGTTTCCATCTTGGCTTTCTGTGTTCAGCTGAACCCCAGGGAGCCAAGGAATATCACATGGAAAGGACTTGGATGGCTTTCTGAGTTCTAATGAAAAGAAAACTAAAATTGCAGGTTTGCTGACACTGCCTCAATACGAGGCCATTAGAGGGATCAGGGAAAGAGCTTTTGCTCACACAGTGATGGATCAGGAGCAGACTGCAGTATCCAGGGTGTTTTCCAGATCCCTGGCTGTGATATGGACACACTGTGTGTGATCCTCATATTCCATGGCCAACGGGAAGAAGGAGAGAGTACAGCACAAGGCAAAAACCTTTGCACTTCCTACTGCTGTTTCCTGTCCCAAGCATAAAAGATTGTGTATCTGCTGGATGTCAAAGCTATTATTAAGTCAGGCATAAATTAAAACAGCTTCACCAGAGATTATTGTTAACCTGCTCTTGCCATCTTGGGCTAAGCCTGAAGGCAGGGAGTGCCTGGAGCTGTTGAAAAAGGAGTCAGGTACTCCTCAAATTCATCAGCAAGTTTGTCATAACCTATTACCACAAACTAATTCCCAATGTCCTTTCAGAGACCTTTTGGTGGAAATGAAATAGCAGCCAGATCCGTGCTGGCAGGTTTAGCTGCATAATTAGACACTAGCTCCCCCCAAAATAATATTCAAATAAGCTGAGCAATCTAAAACCCTTTGGCTTCAGGGCACAGTCATGCAATGTGTGGGTGTTCTTGTTTTCCCTGTGTTTTAATAAGAAAATTATTGAGAAGGTGTTGAAGGGCATCTCCACCAAAGTCAGGACCCATCGCCTCAGGGATTCCAGAGGTCACTTAACACTGAATAGTTTTCCTCTTGGTCAGGCAGCCTCATTAAAAGCCTTACAAAGGAGGAAAGAAATGGAGTGCTGGGACTGCACTGGGCTGCTGCTGCCTCAGGTATAACTGCCCAGTCTGTGAGAATTGGGGTAATGAGGATCTAGTAAATGACACAAAAATCCCTTTAATGCTGTCTCTGTTGAATGTTTCCTTTGTGCTAATAGAAGGA
This sequence comes from Horornis vulcanius, assembly GCA_013401035.1. Taxonomy (NCBI): domain Eukaryota; kingdom Metazoa; phylum Chordata; class Aves; order Passeriformes; family Scotocercidae; genus Horornis; species Horornis vulcanius. The sequence goes on along the minus strand of VZUA01010235.1, from coordinate 13,271 downwards.
GTGAAAAGTGTTGCTTTACCTTTTCTGCTGCAAGTTAACATTCCTGTACCAGCTGGAAAATAATGCCATAAAATCAGGATCTTTGTAGGAGAGCTGGAGATTTTGGCTGCACTGTAGCCAGCGTAATGATATGATAGCATATGTTGTGAAGCTGCCCTACATAAATGTAGGAAGAGAGAACTTTATTTTCTGAAAGTCATCCCTTGAGATATGTGAATGCACAGTGTTAGTCAAATATGCTGCTAAAATTGTCTACAAACCCACACCAGGATAATTCAGCGTGTGTTCCTGTGTTTCCCTTTCTACATAACGTGGTTTATAAATATCTCAAACCCCATTGCTTGGGCACTGTTGTGTGTTGTGTGTGCCTGTCTCGAGGTGCTTGGGGTTAATCCCAAGCGTCACAGGTCCTGGGAATAGCTCCAAGAAGGTGCCAGTGCAGCAGTGGGAAGGATAAAGGTGATATGGTGTGGACAAGAGCAAATCTTAAAAGCTCAGCTCATTCCAGCCTGGCCTTGGATGCTTCCAGGGATCCAGGGGCAGCCACAGCTTCTCTGGGCACCCTGTGCCAGGCCTCACCACCCTCACAATATAGAATTTCTTCCCAGTATCCCATCTAACCCTTCCCTCTGTCAGTGGGAAGCCATTCCCTGTGTCCTGTCCCTCCATCCTTTGTCTCCAGTCTCCCTCCAGCTCTCCTGGAGCCCCTTTAGGCACTGGAAGGGGCCCTGAGGTCTCCTTATTTTCTCCAGGTTAAATAACCTCTGCTCTCTCAGGCTGAGGCTGAGATGTTTCAGATGCTGACAGCAGCTGGCATTACTTTGTGTGGAGTGCCTCTGCATCGACTTGCACACATGTTGGGAAGTGAAATTGAAGAGCTTCCTGCAGAAGACACTTGGATATAGATAGGCTCCCTAATGGTGGATATGAAAAATGTTCAATCAAGCTTTATAGTGATGTTGTCTGAGTTAACTGAGCTCACAGCTTCATTAACAAGGATATCTCATGGCCTGGAATGCTCTGCCATGTGGAGATTTGGAAGCAGAAATCTTTTGTAAATATTTCTAAAGAAATCCCTGCTTTTATTCTTCCCCTGTAGCCGTGTTGCAGAGTGCTGTGTTCTTTTTCACAGCTATTGATTGAAATATTTTTGTTTCTTTGCTACTCCATTTAAAGCCATAGTAAAAAGATGCTGGAAAGAGCTCTTTAAAAAAGCAGCTTGCTCCTTGATTTTTTTTTATGTGCTGCCTACCCAAGAAAATTTCACATCAGAGCTATAGCAGGGTTTGGGTTTGATTGAAAGAATAGTGGCAGCAGTTAGTCAGTGTCTGAGGAGATGTGGAAAGGTCTGTAATCCTCAGAGATGTGCTGTGGTCATTTTGTTCCAGTTGCCCTGCTTACTCGACCTTTGACCAAATGCCTCTCTGGGAATTACTTTAAAGACAGAAACATTCTGGACTTGTTTTTTGGAACAGACTTTTGAATTTTGTTGGCGTTAAAAAAAAAAAGCTTGTTGTGGCTGAAAAAGCTGCACTTGCACAGGAAGATGATGTAACTGCTCCTGCTCTTCACTGCTCAGAGCAAGCAGGTGGCACTTAAAGTACACTCAGGTGAACAAAGGCTGCTCTGAGTGTAATGCACATAAATACCTGCATTCCCTCTGCTCCTTCCCATGGAAGTGTTTGTGTTGCATTTTTGATGCTTTTCTGGAGGAGGCAAAATGGCCTGTGGTTTGTGAAATGACCCAGGAAACTTTAAGTACTTTAATACCTGAAGCCTCAGCTGGTTTTGCTGCAGATAAGCCCTGTCTGTCATGACAATAGACTGTCCCTATTTAGGGATGTCCAGAGTCTCAAACTCCATGGAAAGGCATTGGTGAAATTCCTTGGGACTTTGTCATGACCACCTTCATTGTCATGTTGCTGTGGAAAAGAGGTCTACCTCCACATTTTATTATGGGGAAAAAAAAAAAAAAGCTTTAATATTGGAAATTCTGCTTTCATGCACCTTTAAAGAACTGAGGTTAATTCAGGGAGTGAGAGAAATTCTGAGGCTGCTCTTCAGCTGAAATACAGGTGCCCTGATAGGATAATAAAGAATTTCCTGTTTCTGGTACAGCAAACAGGGAAGTTGTGTGATGTAAATATAGTCACAAGAGATGGGAACAAAAGGAGATGTCTCCAAGCTTGGAGTTGAGCAGAAACATGCAAGATCTCTAGTGCAGAGGTTAGCTGGGGTGCTTTTTTAGCCCTTTGTTGTGATTGAAATCTTTCTCTGGTGGCTTTATCAGTTCAGCTCTGCAAAGGAAAATGTTGGGTTTTTTTCCACTGCTGCTGGACAGCACTGATCTCATCCCAGTGGGATGAGAAGGAGCAGCACAGCCTTGAGGCACATTACCTAGTGTATGGGGGCTCTTGCTCAGGCAGGGAAAGTGTCCTCTTTTTCTCCATCTCACCTGCATGTCCTTCCTGAAAATCTGTAAATTGAGGATAAAACCAAGTTCAAAACTGTGGTGCATGTAACTGTTAACAGAGGCAATTTCAGCAGGAGTGGTGTGGAGTGCAAATAGTGAACGTGGGTTTTTTCCTCTCTCTGAGACCGGATAGGAAATCCAGTGTTTTGTGCCAGGCAGAGTGTTGGAAACACCTCTGGGTGTGAAGAGTGAGCTCTGTGAAGTTAATGAACAGTGTTGTGCTGCAGAGGCTATGGCTGCATTTGCTAAGCTTTGGGGCTCAGGTTGTCCAATGCAGATTTTCTAAATGAGTATCGGAATTAGAAGCTGAAAAAGCAGGTGACTCTCTGAATGAATTTCTGCCTCAGAGGCAATCCTGAAAAAAAATGAGGAAGACAGCATTTTATTACGTGTCACAAGAGGCTGTAGCTTGCATTTCCCTTTTTAACACAGCTGAAAACTGGAACATTGTGTCCTGAGGCTTGGGAATCTCCCGCTTCTCCCTACACCCTTTTTACCAGGCAAGAGAGGGGCTGTGTTTTCATTTGTAGGCAGCCAGGTAGGACCTGGAATTGAGAGCTTCAATAAAACCTTTTGACTGCTGGTTGTTCTGAGCTTGCAGATCAGTTTATTTCTGGCTGCTCTTCCAAGCCCTGCCACCTCTGTAAACCGAAAGCACGGCTCGCTGCTGTCCAAGTGGGAGTGAAGCCGTGAGCACACAGCGGGCAGTGAGGTCTCCCCATGCTCTTTATGTGCTCTAAAGCTCGGTGCTGAACGTGTCTGAGCACTCAGAACAACTTGTAAGCAAAGCTGGGGAGCATTCCCATGTATGTATCTGGTGTTGCTCAGGAGATTTTTAATGTGTGGTGTCACTCGGGGAGGTTTGCTGCCTGCCACAACCTTTGGAGTGAAATCCATGCTCATTCCCCTCTCCTTTCATGCTGTTGATATCCCTCTGGCACAGATGAAGGGCACTGTTGGAAATGTGCTACCCCAGCCTGGGAGCTTATGTCTTTAGGGAAATCATATAGCAGAGCCTTGGGGAAAAGCGAGGGCAGGGGTGTGTTTACTTTTCCTCTGATTTAAAGACAGAAATGATCTCATTGTGGAGGATGTGCATTTTCTTACTCATTGATACTGTGAACGTGAATTTTTCACTACAGGGACACATTATTTCTTGGGAAGAATGATTAGAAGTCTTCTACTTCTTTGCAGCCTCCCAAGCAATTTTTTGTGCATGTGGTATCTAAAATGTGGCTGATGTTTATCCATTTATCAGTTTTCCTCATTTATCAGTGTCCTGCCGTTCTCCCTGGGTGTTCATAAAACGAAGCCTATAACAGAATATTGGATAAATACAGTGAGCAGAATATGCCTGTGTCTAATGAACAACCGAGTTTAAATAGGAAAGTATGCTTTTGTGTTTTGGCTGCAGCTGAAGGCTGATTTTCCAGATGAGTTTGTTGAAGTAGCTCCCACTCCAAATGCTGACTTTCATTTAAACCTGATTTCACCCCTCCCCTTCCTGTAGCACTAGGCTGTGGCTGCAGCAGGGCTGGGAAAGTTGCATTTTCATTTTCCTTCCCTTTAACCACTCAAGAGTTGCTGAGTTCTGTGGTTTGAGTGTGAACACTCAAATGTCTGCAATAAAAGCTTCAGTCTTAAAATTTCAGCATGTAATTTAGGTACCAGGGGTGGTGGAGCTGCCAGCTTGGGCAGGGTGGCAAGTTCCTCTGAGCTCCAGAAATGGAGTCAAATCCTGATGTGAGGAATGTTTGTGTGGTGCAGAAAATTTACAGAAACGAGTGGTGTGCAGGGGTGGTAAACCTCGACTTCCCAGTTTTGTGACTGTGAAAATGTTGTTCCGTAAACATAAACTCTTACCCGCTGCGTAGGTCTGGTGTCTGCACTTAGTTGAAACGGATACCCAGCGCAAATAAATCTGAAATATTAATACAGAGTTACTTGCAGAGTGCAGTTTGTTGCTCCACAGGAAGGCAGCAGTTGATGCAATCCCGTGCAGTCGTGTTGCCATGCTCGGCCTGGAGCACGGCTCCTTCTCTGCCCAGGGAATTCAGTGTAGGTCTCAGGCTCTCCTTTGTGTCCAGTGGAACAACATCTGCAGGAATAATAACGCTTCTTTAAACCTCCTGTTGGAAAAATGGGCTTCTGAGGGAGCATGAATGTTCAAAAGAGAGAAAAATCTCCAAGAGCTTTCTGTTTAGTATAAAGATTGTGGTGTCTAAGTTTTATTTTTCTAGTTAAAATCCCTGTTTGTATTTCAGAACTAAGGCGCTCTGCCCACCCATCCCAATTTCTGAATGTAATTAAAAACACTCTTATTTCTCAAGCTTGACTTTTTTAGTTTTTTCAAGGACAAGACATTTGTTGGAACAGGGGAAAAAAAAATCCCGTGTTGGGTCTTTAATGTGGTCTCTGTAATTAGTTCCAGTGCTTAGCCGCTACACGTGGGTAGATGATGTTCCATTGACAGGTACTCCAGACTAAAAAGAATGAATCCTTAGAACATCACAACGATTCCATTCTGCAGCAATAGCTACAGTAGAAGCATTTGGCTGCAGCAGAAGGAGGAGAATGATTTTCTGCAGGAGTAACTCAGTGTTAATGCAACTGTGTGTCATGCACTTAAGGAAAGACATCTCCTTCACAGAGAAGAATTCTTTGTTTAGCAATATGAGTGATTGCAGGGGCTCTCGAAGGGTTAATAATTTCAGGCTAATTTTTCCAAGTCCACCTATGCCATATAAAGATGGAAACCACTTCTGTGTGAAGAATTTCTGCTTCTTTTTGGGTGGGTGAGTTGTTGCAGTCCCGCGTCGCCCGACTGCTTTGTCAACACTCTTCTATTTGCTCATTTCCTGCTGTTCTGTGGATTTTCTTGCTTTTGCTCTTAGAGGAACGTAATTCTATCTGGGAGCGAATTTCCAAACAGAAAATTGATGAGTTGGGAGTGTGAAGAGCTATTAATATATCTGCTGGTACGGCATGCCGTGGTCTGCCGAGAGCTGGGGGAGTCGATGACAAAAATACTCGGCTCTGTTCTCGTCCAGCGGTGCCTCCCTGCAGTCGCGGCTGCAAATGCAGCGCCGGGATGCGAGGCTGTGATCGCAGCGCATCGGGGAAGCCCCAGCAGGCAGGCGGGGCGGTGAGCCTGCGGGGCTGGCTCCGGGAGTTCCTGCAGCAGCAGCAGCAGCGGTGATTCCCCGCGCCGGGAGAGCCCGGCCAGGGATGGAGATGCGCTTTAACTTCATTTCAGAGCCGCCTTTTGGTGGGGATCGGGGGAGCTGGGATTCCTCGGCCGTCGCTCTTGCCGCTTAGCGGAAGGGAGAGCCATCCCTGCGGCGAGGGCATCTCCCGATTCCCGCCGGGATCGGTGCCCACCCGCGGCTCCTGCTGCCGATGCTCCGCTGACAACCTTCAGCCTCCTGCGGCAAGGCTGTCGCTGTGCCAGCGCAAAGCCCGGGGCTTAATTCCTCGTGTCGGGTTCTGGGGGATGCCTTTGGTCTCTAAAGCCAAGTCACTTTTAAAATAATGCCAAAAGAGAGCATTGCACTTCACAAGTACGCCGGAGTAGCAGAATTCGTAGTAGAGAGCCTGCTGCTAACAAATAGCTTTCCTTTCTTAAAAGAGGGATTTGCATATGGGATAAGGAGGCTGGAGCAGATGGTGTCAGCGTGTTTCATTTGATCAGTGAATTCAGAAACAATTCGATTGGGGTTCTTGTCCCGGAGCGTTAATTGTCTCGGGGGCTGTGGAGCAGGGAGAGAGAAGGGAGGTGTTTAATCATGAGGATTTGCTTCCCTGTGCTGTGCACATTAACTGGAAATCCCTTCGTTTGTATTCATAGCAGCCTTCAAGCGTTCTTCAGTCTGAGTTAGAACGACTGGGCTGGTTAAAGCCATTATTAGATGTAGGGATTTCCCCAAACAGCCATTTTTGACATTATCTCTCCTTTCAAAGACACTCAAACGTTTTGACCTGTAGGCAGTGCAAGAGAAAAAAAGGTCACCGTTAATTAGATTATTGCCCATCTGTATGTTAACGTTGCTCTCTCTGTTGGCTGTGCATTATTGATGATGTGTAGCAGAGATTAAATTATTTTTCTGTAACTCTCTGCTGAGCTGGACTTCAGCCCTGTTCCCTGCAGATGAAATATGATTGTATGTGATTTAAGACTGCCTGAAACACAAATCTGAGTGTCAGAGAGGTTGTAGGAATGAACCAGTATCACCTGCAGCAAATTACAACATCTGCACTGAGCAATTACTTCAGAAGTGTCAGAATTAGTGTGAGACTGTTTTCAAACTAACTTGTACAGAATATACGGAGATTTCAGTTCATTTTCTCAATTTCTGGATGTTTTGAATACCAGCCCAGGTCTTGGTGACTCTGCCAAGCCCAGCTATGTTCACACTCAGCCCTGGAGTGTTCCCACCATCAATATCTCTGTGGTTTTCCACTGGCCCTGGTTCTGGAGCTGTAGGGAAAAGCTGTTGGCCAGAGCTTTGTTTCCAGGTTGAAGTTTATCAAAATTTCTTACTTGTTTGGCTTTAATGGTGTTTCTCCTCTGAGAGAGGAAATGAGGCAGAAGAAACACGTCCTTGGCTTGTCCTACAAGCCCCACGGAGGCACCCTGAGTGTTTTTCATTTATTTTGAGCTCAGTGTGAATTTGAGACCTTTAAACACCCTTCCTCCAGAAATCTGGCATCTAAAAGCAGCTGGGGGCACCTGTCATGTTCTATTTCCCAAAGTAAAGCCCCTCTGTGGAAATGGAACAGCACTGAAGGGTTCATTGGGTGACATTTGGGGGGGAATGTCTGGGGTGCAGCAATGCCTGTGCAGACTGGTGCTGGTGGTTACAAATGGTTTCAGCTCTGGTGGCTCACTCAGCACCAGATCTCTGCATTGGATTTCAAAGGATGCCACTCACTCCAGTTATTTTGAGCTGTGCATCAATTAGAGGTGTGTTCCCTGCTGGCAAGGTGTGGTCCTGTAGCTGACCTGAAAAACAGGGAATTTCCTTGCTGGCCTGTGAAACACGGGTGCTTTGCATCTCCTGCCCGTTGAGCAGCAGGGATGGCACTGGAGGAGGAGGGGAGTGGGGTGGCATTGATTCTGGGTGCTTTTAACCATAAACTTGGAGGGCAAAGCAAGCTCGAGGTGGTGCCTCTCTGCTGCTGCAGTGCTTAGGAAGGATTTGATTTTGATTTGCTCATTGCAGCATTGAGAAGCCTTCTCCTGCCTAAGGGAGGGTTTAAATTAGACATTCACAGCAAATGTGTGCAAGTTTCTGAGGAAAGTTGAGTTTGACTGACTTGGGTTTATAAACTTTGGTTTATTACAAAGTGATATTGGGGTTCATGAGAAAAAGCTAAGCTTGTGTGTGTGTCTTATGTGCTGATATATTGCCTGGTCTCTAGGGTGAGTTTAACCTCTCCCACCATTCAAATTAATAGTGAAGCTTTTACGGAATTTAATGTTTATAATTTATTGGTCTTCTCTAAGCAATGAGGAAACAAAGGTCTGACCCAGCCTTGTGGCAATTTCCACCTGGAAGTTAAAAGTTGCTACTCTTTTATGGAACTAAAATTAGCAGATTCACATGAGGAGAGATGATTCACGGAAAAGAGAATACTCCTAAACCCTTAATGCAGTATTTGAAGGTTTGACTTTTCTTAAAAAAAAATTATATTAAATTGTAGTTTAAAGGCTTCAACCACCAGTTTTGGTGAGATTACATGGCTCTCACAGGGGAGCAAGGATGGATGCAAAGAAAGATCTACCAGCAAGTGGTATGGTGCTCAATCAGGGTAAGTTCCACCTGTGCTGGCCTTAATTTCTGCTTAGAAAGAAGTTGTCAGCCCCAGATGTGTGCAGGGATGATAGGGTATTTCTCATCCTTCAGCTGCAAGCAGGGAAACCAGCAGCTATGTGGCAGCACATTGTATTGATTCCCTTATCTAGCTGATAACAGCCTGCAGAAAAAAAAAGTGAATGAGTTTGAGTAAACCAGAGGACATGAGAGCACTGCCATGGGCAGGAAATGGGAGGCAGGCCCTGTCATTGCAGCATGGTCTGGGGTCTCCTTAATTAAGATAGTAAATTAAGGGACATTTTTATAGCAACAGCACCTTGTGATTTATCTAATCTGCTTTTGTTAGCATCCTCTGCTCCAGGGAAGCTTCCTCCCTGAAGCTTCCTTGGAGGGAGAGTGCTGTGCAAACACTTGAGACCAGTGTGAGATGGATGGTGCCTGCTGGCAGCCCCTGAGGAATATGCTGGCAGCAGAGACTCAGGGATGCAGCAGTGCCAAAGCTTAGTCCTGTTCAAAATGCAGTCCCAGGAGGTGAGGTGAGGTGTTGATTCCTTGGATTTCCTATTGGCTACAGTGCTGGACAAAATTCTATGTCAAACTTGCTTATTTCACAGAGCTCTGAGGTGTCTTAGAAATTAGGGTGAAGGGTGAAGGATGTGGGTTGTGTGAGACTTGAGCAAGTAAAGATCAAAATGATACTGACATAGCAGGTGTGGTAATAAAGGTGCCAAAGGAGGAGCAGTTCCTAAAGGCAGAGTTTGGTGGGGTTGCAGAGTCTGAGGTTTAGGACTGTAACATTTGGAAAGTGGACAAAACATTGCCACACGAGGCCAGTGCTGCCCACAGCAGCATTAGCAAAGCATTGTGGTTTCTCCAAAGGGTGGAGGAGTTGCTGGTTTTGTAACCTGGGAGCACTCTGGGCTGAAAGCAGGACTTGG
>VZUA01010214.1:0-20562 GCA_013401035.1 Horornis vulcanius | reverse complement strand
GCTGGGGACAAGGTGGGGATCAGGCACTGCTGGGACTGGATGTGCTTGGTGCTTTTTTCCAAACACAGTGATTCTGGGATTCTCTGAAATACCACTTTGAAATTTAGTATGAGCAAGGTGATTGAAAAACAAAAACATCTCAGAAACATTTCCACAGGATATTCCACGGGTTTCACAGCAGACCTGAAAGCTTCCAAGCACTTTGACTTTTGAGGTGCCATGGGTTGGGTGGAGGATCCCAAGATTTCCATGTGCTGATTAGTGCTCACACTGTCGGACTTCTGTGAACTTTATTCCATGGATGATAGGGAATGAAGTTCACACGGGAGGTGATTTCAGAAATTTCTTTGTAGCAAGAAGTGAGACATTCTTGGTAGCCTGGGCTTGAGTGTGAGCTCTTAGAGTTCTAAGGCTTTCAGCAGAAGAGCCATGAATATAGATGTAGATAAAACCTGTGTCTTTCAAGCCAAATATAGGTTAAAAATCACACCCTAGATATGGTGCTTAGATACTACTCTAAAGACTGGCTGTACAGGGAGCTCAGACCTCATGCTATGGAACCCTTAGCACTGAAGGTGTTCAGAGTGAAATGAGGAACCCCATGTCCGAGGAGAGGTCAGCTGAAGGCTAAGGCTGAGATGGATTCATAAAGTCCTACTGCTTCCTCATGATACAGTATTTGCTTTGATGATCTTAAATATCAGTCCCTAAAATCTGTTTATCAAAAGTAAAATTACAGTTAATGTTTAAAATCTTATCAAAGCCCTTTTTCTTCTGTGTATCTCAGTCCTTGCCCTGCAGTCAGGGCTTATTCTGGGCAGACAATGTCAAGTATCAGCAGAGAGCAAAAACTCAGAAGATTAAGCTGTGTTTGTCTGTGACCCAAATGAAAGGGCATTTTGTTAGAAAGTTGTGTTCAAATGTGTTCAACTTGTGTTCAAAGTGTCTCCTTTAATCTGGTTTGGTGATGGCACATAAGCCATTGACACTGCTGCCATTTCAGCCCTTCCCAGCTATCGGGAGAGGTGGGATGCTGCATTGGTTGGTAATGTGTTTCTCCTCTTCCCTGCCCTTAGATTCTGACATCTTCACTTATTTCTGCCCTTTGTGGGCTGTGTTCTCCCTTCCTCTCTCTGTGTCACTTTGAGGAGAGCCATGAAAGGTGTTGCTGCTGCCTCTCATTGAGTCATTAGGTGAGGCACAAATGGGAGCTTGGATCTGAGAGCTTCCAGGAGCCCACTGTTCCTTGGGGGTACTTCAGTCAAGCTGGGGTGGTTGGGCCCAGGAGATTCCCAGCACAGAGATTCCTGGCAAGGTGTCCAGCTTCCTCCATGTCAAGTGGTGCAGCGCAGAGATCTTGAATTCTTACCCTGTGGAGCACTGCTTTCCTGGATGGTACTGCCAAGAAAGTCCCTTTTGGCTTAGTGTGCTCTGTAATCTCAGGGTGTCCCTAAGCTCTCTGGCATCTCTTCTGCTTTCAGGTGGAAGCAGGTGTGCAACCACTGGGACCTGCCTCTGAAGGACATGAAAATTTTCCTCCCAAAAATGCAGTAACAAACCAGGAGAGCGGCAAACAGATACAGCAACTGGTGAGTTGTGAACCTGGTTTGGGGGAAGGAGTGTGCTAATTTTCTTATTTTCGTTGGGGGTTTCACATGTGCAATCCAGGTAGAGATTTTGGGGACGAAAGTCTTTTTAAGTGCAGCTGCTCTTAAGTGCAAAAGTGGGAAGCTGAGGGAATCAGTAGGGAAACACGGGCCATCTGCATGCAGAGTGTTGCTGGGTGGTGGCAGCTCCAGGTGCTGGGCTGGCAGGGGGATATGTCACACTCAGATGAGAAGGAAACATGCCGGTAGGTTCAGTGCTGTGTTTGGTTTAGACTTACTTGAACTGGGGACAGATGTGGATGAGGAATGTGTCCCTTGTGAATTATTCCACCAATTAAGACAGTGCTCAGGGAGGTTTAGCAGCTCCTGTCAATCTGAGGGGTAGTGAGTAGCTGCAGATCAAGAGCATGTCTGTGCTCTGTTAGGTGTCACTGGAATTAGACTAGCACAGCTTGTGTTTAAAGATGAAAATTTTATACAGCTCTTTTGTTTTGCCCCCCACACATTGTCCTCTCTGCTGTTCTGTATAAATAGGAACAGTCCATGCATGTGGGAGCAGAACTCTTTCCTGACTGAAGACTTGGGGAAGAGAGGAATAGTTGTTTTATTTCTTGATTTTTCTAACTTTTAGAAAAATCTCCCTTGGTTTCTACATTGTTTAAGTTTGTCACAAAGAAATTTTCATAGGAAAACAAAAATAACTAATGCTGCACTGGGTCTGAGAGGCTGGGCTTGAATTTCATATGCATTATGAGAGTGTAGGCTTGCTGGTCTACTTCTGCTTGTTTCATGCAGGAAGTTGAACTCAAGAAAAAGCGCAAAAAATGTGAAAACCTTGAGCATGAAGTGAGGAAAAAGCATAAAAGATGCAAAGAACTAGTAAGTGTTCTTGTTGCCTACTGTTATGAGCATAATGGGAGAATAGGAGCTAAGCTGTTGTGTGTCTCTTTTGGTTTCTCTTCAGTTCATCTTAATAAGGAGTCACCAGTGTTTCTGTTTATTTGCACAGTGCCACAAATTTGGGGCTCCAGCCCTTAAGGCTGGGATTGTTTATTTAGTCTTTCAGTTGCCTGTGGGCTGAGTACAGCTACACAAATCACTGGATGAAATTCTATGGCCTTTGCTAATTTGGGGAGATACTTAACCATTTTCACAGGCACTTCCAAAAGGCATTGAGATGGTAATACACCATCCCACTGTCATTTTCTTGTGCTGCTTGTTGGCTGAAATCCTGTTTAATTCCAGGGAAGTTTTGCAGCTCATAGCAGAACATCTGGATTTTTCCCTTCTGTTTCTGCTTTGCTTTGCTCAGGAGATCACAGACTGGTTTGGGTTGGAAGAGACCTTGAAGGTCATCCAGGTCCAACCCCATCATCCGGCTTAGGGCTGGGTTCTTTTTGAGCAGTGCTGCTCACTGTTGCTTCCCAGCCCTCAAGCAGCATCCCAGCAGCATCCTGCACATTCAGGAAACAGAAGCTGCTCTGGTAGATAAAGTGGAGCTGCTCTGCAGGATAATCTGAGGGAATTAGACAGAGGGTCTTGGTGTAATTCCTGCTCTTTCTGGACAGGAGATCCAGCTGCAGGAGGTGCAGAGTGAAAATGCACGCCTGGCCGAAGAGAACTTGCATCTGAATGAGAAGGCTGGGTGGGCAGGACAGGTAAAAGCAGAGTCTTTGTGAGGTTGGCAGCATTGCCTTCTGCAAAACTCTACTGAGAAGAACATGTTGTTCTCAAGTTTCCAGCTCAGTAATGGTCGTGTGCTGATCCGGGCTTCTGTTCCCAGCTTCTCTGGACAAATCTAATGCACGAGAGTTAGAGAGTCATTTGTCAGTCCCATGTGTCAATTTGCCACCATGCATAAGGCTTCCTACATATTTAATAACTGCTATACGGGGAAACGTTTGTCGTTGCTTGCATTTCTAGTAGTTGCCAAGTCATAGTGCACCCTGGAACCAAAAATTCCTTGTGGTGAGTGGAGGAGGCAAAGATGATTTCATCAGGCTACTGAATTTTCTGTCCTGTTCTGTGTTTAATCCTACCATGTAGGATTAAAAATGCTTACAGATCTTGTTTTTATTTCTCTCTTCATTATGTAGGCTGTTCCTATCCCAGTCTCTTCCTCCTTGCAAAAAGGGAGGGGAGATGAATCTAGGGAGAGAAGCAGTGTCCAAATAAAGTGTTACACATTGAGGCCTGATACAAATGCTCATTTATTTGTTTTAAGTGAAAACCTGAGGGAGAGGAGGTTCCTAATTTTGGTATCATTGCCAACAGAAAGCACAGAAATAAACTGGTATCTGTTGTTTTTACAAGGAACACCTATGGCTGCTTGTGCTTACTGAAAATCCTTTCCCTTCAGGTTGAATCTGAGAATGCTGACCTGAAACTGCAGGTTGTTTTAGTGACTCAGGAACGGGATTCAGTAATTCAGACGAATCAAGGACTCCAAACCAAGCTGGAGAATCTAGAGCAGGTGCTGAAGGTCAGTAGGATCCACATGGCTGGAAGGACTGTCCAAACACCAACTGCTGCCTTTGAATGGCACTGGTTGTCTGTTTGCCTTTTTTGACCATTCTTTTATCTCTGTGCTTCCAGTGGGATTTCTGCTTCTGCAGGATCCTGGATGGAGGTGCTTTGAAAAGGGTGCTTCAGGGATTTGGGTGGGAGATAAGGTGGCCATCACTGATTTGAGAGTTTTCTGTGACAGTGATGCTCTGCCTTGTGACGGGAATTTCTTACTTTGTGCAATGATGACATGAAATACAGGCCCTGGTTTGGCTTTGTGGCCATGGGTAGAGCACAGGGCAGAGTTTCAGTAGTGTCACCCCTCAGCTGTGTGTGCCTTGTCCTGCAGCACATGAGAAATGTGGCTGAGCGGAGGCAGCAGCTGGAAGTGGAGCACAAGGAAGCACTGCTAGTTCTGCAGGAGAAGCAGGAGGAGGTCCAGCGGTTGCAGCAGGTACATGCAGTGTGACAGGAGAACTTTTTCCTCTCTGAGTGGACTCCTGCACCTTGTTTCTCTTGGAGGTGTGCATGAAGGAGGTAGATATGATTTTACAAGGTAAGAGTGTCAGAGTCCAGATGAACTCTGGTACCTGAACAAAGTGAAGGGCTTTGTCTTGTGAATGTCAGTTCTGACCTCTCACTGCTGTATGTCCAGAGCCCAAAGATGTTTCCAGACTGTACAGTGGTTTAAATCATAAAGTCATGGAAATCAGTAAGATTGGAAAAGCCCGCCAGGATTGAGTCCATCCATTCCCCCAGCACTGCAAGGCTACCACTGACCCATGTCCCCAAAAGCCACATCTGCACAGCTGTTAAACTGCCCCAGGGTTAGTGACTTCACCACTGCGCTGGGNTAAATCATAAAGTCATGGAAATCAGTAAGATAGGAAAAGCCCGCCAGGATTGAGTCCATCCATTCCCCCAGCACTGCAAGGCTACCACTGACCCATGTCCCCAAAAGCCACATCTGCACAGCTGTTAAACTGCCCCAGGGTTAGTGACTTCACCACTGCGCTGGGCAGTCTGTGCCAAGGACTGTGATGAAATTTTCTCTGTATTCAGCCTGACCCTGCCCTGGTACAGCATGATGCCACTTCCCCTTGTGCTGTCCTTGCTCCCTGGGAGCAGAGCCCGACCTCCCCAGCTGTCCCCTCCTGTCACAGGGAGTTGTGCAGAGCCAGAAGGTCTCCCCAAGCCTCCTTTCCTCCAGGCTGAGCCCCTTTCCCAGCTCCTGTGATGCAGTGATCACCCGGAGTCAAAGCGGGAAAAGAGGAAGTTTAATTTTTCTTACAGCTTATATAGACTTCTAGAAAAGAGACCACATTGGAAGACTGAGGTTCAACCTCTTCAGTTCCACTGGTCTTAGAAAGTGTCCATCACTTGTCCTTTCACAGAAAGGAATATAAACAAGATAAAGAATTCTGAAAACATTGGTTTGTTTACATGAAATTTCTGACTCCAAGAACTTGAAGGTTCGAAGACAACAAGCTCCCTCAGCTGCTCCTACTAAACTGGTGCTCCAGTCTACAATGGACTTACCAAGGTAGGATAACAGTAGAAGTGAACTCAGGTTGGCTACTTTCTGATTTACTCTCTTCCTTATTTTTCCTTAGGCACAGGCAGAGGCAAGAAGGGAACATGAGGGAGCAGTACAGCTTCTAGAGGTAAGACAGAAAGAAACAAGAGGGATTAGTGGCTCCAGATTTGGTACCTTTTGTTTATAATATCAGTTTGGGTGCCCTGAGTTTTGTTGGTTCTTGAGCAAAATGCTGTAGTGCCTTGATCAGATGCAACATGTTGCTGCAGTGAAGGTAATATTTGGGTTAAAGTTTGGGGAATTATATCCTGGCCTTCTCAGTCCTTAGATAAGTTACTTTGTTCAGATCATCCGCAAAAACCCGTTTAGAGGTGCATTTAGTAATCAAACTCAGAACTGCCTGTTCCATTTTCCACCATCATGTGAAAGGAGAATACTTGTGTCCATGGGATTTAAAATTTCTCTTGTGTATGTGTGCTCTATTTGTTTTATTAGGGAAAAATAAGAAAAAAAATATTAGGTAAAAATAGGAAAACCTAAGCATAAGGAGTGGTGAAGCTTGAGGTAGCTCCCCTGTCCCATTTGCTCTGACATGCACACAGGGAGTGTGCTTTGGCTAGTGGCTGACAGTGTACCAGTGCGGCCTGGCAGATGTGCTGAGCACTACTTTGAAGTTGATTGGCATCATCTCAGTGTCTCTCACGGTGACTTTGGAGAAAACATTGGATTCCTGGAGCTGCAAAGGGGCAGTGCCAAACCCTGGAACTGGATGTGACAATTTAGTGACAGCCAGAGGGTTGAGTTGGGTGTGGTGGCAAGGGAAGCATCTTCTGCTCTCTGAGGTTTTCTGAGCACTGAAACATCTGAGATGAGCAGAAGGTTTCACAGTACCCCCAGACAATGAGATCTCCTGGGGCCATGCTCCTGTCAAGTAGTGACAAACAGGGCTGTCAGCATGAACTCCCTGTGCCCACTGTTGTGCAGCTCTATGGCTCTTGGGAGCCCAGGACTGTCGATGGAGATGGGAAGTGTCCTTGATGGAGGAGATTGCACCATGACTTCAAATAGCACCAACTTTGGATGGGGCCTGGCCAGTGTCTGAGCTGTAGATCCTAAGAGTGCTGGGCTCCTGCTGAACAGGATTGAAATGTTGCAGGCTGGGTGTGTATTGGGAGATGTGACAATACATCTTGTGCCCTTGCCACGTCCCTTTGGGGCCCTCTGCATTTGGCTTCATAGATGGGATCAGCTGATACAGGTGCTGCTGTGCATCACCTGGTGTTTAGATGAGTTCTGAGCAGCTTTTAGGGGGTGGGAGTGTTGCTGTGTTTCTGTTTCAAGGCCATTGGAGCAACCTGGTCTAGTGAAAAGTGTCCCTGCCCATGGAACAAGATGAGCTTTAAGGTCCCTTCCAGTCCAAACCATTCTGAGATTTGATGATTCTATGATGTTGGCCAAACATTTTCCGAACTAACTCAATGAAGGGTTGGAGAAGTTACTTAGGTTTAAACCAGATCTCCCTGTGCAAAGGAAGAAAGAGATCATCCTCTTGTTCTGTGTTTGAAGGTAATGTTCTGCAAGGGTCTTATCAGTTAAATATTCTTGCCTTCATGTTACTATTATAGGGATCACAGAATCATCCAGTAGTTTGGACTGGAGAGTTCATCCAGTTCCACCTCCTGCTGTAGGCAGGAACACCTTCCACTAGACCAGGTTTCTCAGACCCCAATTCAACCTGATCCTGAATTTTATAAAGTGAACCAAAGAAAGAGGAACTGTCATTAAAAGCCAGTTTAATGCAGAGCAACAGTCATTTAAACTACTTAATTATAATCATAGTCATTCCAGAACATCAGTGTATGGCATAATTAGAGAGTTTGAGATACCTGTGCTATGTATTGTCTTTTTTACATGTGCTTGAATTGCTTTTTGATGTGATATTGATGAAGAATGAGTGTAGTCCGTTTTCCTGTTTGAAGAGTTCTGTCCCATGATTGTCGTAAGTGGAGTCTCTCTCCTTGGAAATGTTCAGAACTGGACAGAGCTCTCGGCAGCCAACCATGCTCTGAGCTGAGGGCTTGGACCGGGTGATCCCAGTGCTCCAGGTGGTCTCCTTCAGCCTCAGATGTTCTGTAGTTCTGAGATAAGGCAGTTAGAGTATGGAATGGGGTGTGTGTAGAAATGCCATGGAGAGAAGCACCATCCTAGCTTAGGAAGAAAAGCCTGAGGGTTGTGGTTGTGGGAATGAGGGAGTTCAGTGGTTCCAAAGATTGGAGATGAGATTGTCTACATGAGACAAGCTTTCAGCTGCCTTTAGTGCTGTATAGATACAAAAGGAGACAGCCTTCTTCCAGGAATCCAATTTTGTTGGGAAATGAGGAGACCAGAGCTCAACTTTGCTTGTTTTCCCTGGCCTAGGAGCAGGATGTAGGACTGAGCAGGCTGTCAGCTGCTTAAGATCCTCTCACAGCCAAGTTCTGAGCTGTGCTTTGTTTCCCAAATTCCATGATCTCAGACCTGGGGAAAGGTCTGGGCAGGAAATGTCCTTTCCATTCATTTTTCAGTGAGTGCAATGTACTCGGAAAAGGGGGCTTGAAATTTAGCACTCTAAGCATATTGTAATTCATCTCAAAGCACACTGTGTTTTGGAGGTCCTCAAAAAGTGCCTGGTTATCTTATTCATGCATTTAGTGTGTAGGAGTTAGCTTTTGTTTGGCAAGCAGATGCTCCTGGGAAAAAGGCAGACACTGTAATTTGGTGAGAAAACAATTTCATACAAACTGAGGGTTGGGTTATCTTTAGCAGAGTGTTGTAGCATAATTGCTGATGTGGTTTGATGTCTCTTTTTGCTTTTCTTCTTGCTCCCAGAGTACTTTGGATTGCATGCAGGTACTGCTCTAATGCTGTCAAACAGGACATTTTTCCTTCTGTTCTGACTTTGATAGTTGCTTGATATTCTTGTTTTAACTATACTCTGGAAAAGATTGCAAGAGTGTTACTGCCAAGAAATAAATGTAATTAAAGGGGCTCCCACTATGAGTTTGATGGAGCAGCTGCTTTCCTCTTTAAGTGCCTTGCTTTTTTGACCGGTTAGAGTTGGGAGCTTACTTTTTTTGGCACTTCCAGATTTTTAGAATTGTCCAACTGTGATCCTTCTCCACATTTAAGTATCTTTGCAGTCCAAGAGTGAAATGTTTCCTTCAAACCCCAAAGGCAGTGGTGACACCATTGCAAATGGTTGTTGTGGAGAAGATGGGTCCTGCTGGCTTTGTAATTGGGTGGAAGATGGGAAGCAGAGATTGTGGATAATAGTTTTCCCAGAAGAGGTGGTAACTAATGAAGTTCCAGCCTGGGAGCTATGCTAGCTCTCCTGTTCACAGGTTGTTTGGAAAGAAGGCTGGTATAGAAGTGCTGGGGTTTGTAGCTGATAGAAAACTTCTTTAAAACCTTCCAATCTGGCAGAGATCTCAGGAGGAATGGGGAGTTAAAATGCAGGTGACACTGACTGTGCAAAGGCACACGGAGGAGAGAAATCAGGGACTAAACATGCCTGGTGGTGGGCTCAGAATTCCCTGCTGGCACAGGAGGTGCAGGGTTGGAGGTCAGGGATTTTTAAAAAAATTATCTGCCGCAAGTTGGTCAAAAAAGCAGTAAAGTGGTGGGAATTCTCAGGAAGGAACTTTATTGGAGTATGCTCACATCCTGTAGAAGTTGCACCCATGTTGACATGGAGTTATGGATGTTTCTTTAATTCCTTTGGCATCAGCCCTGCTTTTAGCAAGAGCTTGGACTGCACACCTGTAGAATTCCCTTCTAGCAAAATGGGGATTCTCTGATTTCAAAAGCACATTGCAGAAGATATGGAGAAAGGGAACAAGGGACGTCTGAAAGGAGAGCATGAGCTGGAGAAGTGGAACAGACTAGCCAAGAATGAGAGTGTCTTAGAGGATGGGGGTTGAGCTGGTGGTGGTTGGGTGTGGAGAATCAGTTCCTGAGCTGGTGGTTAAACTGACCCTACTAAACTCTGCTCCTGCTCTTGCAGCCTCTTCTGGAAGTCCAGTCCCGGTTGTGGGAGACTCCTCTTTCTCGCCATATTGGGTTGGGCACAGACGCAGAAAGCTTTTCTGTGTCTGGAGCTTGACTCCAGCTGGTTCCCTGAACCTCCTGGCCATGTCCTTGGGCCTCCTCTTCCTTTTCCTCCTGCCTCCCAGCACTACCCTGGAAACCTGTTGCTTCCCAGCTGTCTGTGGTCCCCTGCAAGTAGCTGCTAGAAGTACACCTTGTGTATGATGTGGCAGTAGTACTTAAGGCATGTTTGTATGTTGTTTGGAATAACAGATTGAAAAGACACCTGACTAATTAGGTGTCTTAGAATTAAACAGTGAATTATCCAGGCTGTTGGCTTGGACGCCAGTGTAAATGGATATAAACTGTGGTTTATGAATTTACAGGATAAGGTACTATTATGATGCTATTAAGCACAATATCCAGATGTATCTGCTGGCTCATGTCTCCAGAGAAGACAGGAAATCCCCCTCTGGTCCTACAGTCATTTTGTACCTGTCGCTGTAGGCTCTGTCCCAAGGTGGGATCAGGGATGGATGTTGGACTTGAGGAAACCCTCCTTTGATCCGGTGCAACTGTTCTTACTGTTGAGGGTTTCTTTTCTCTATTAAGATATAATGTTGTAAGGGAGAAGTCTTTATGTGAAAATCCAAACTGTTAGTAAATTCAGACATTCATAATGTCAGAGGAATCTTGTGCACCGTAAACAAGGAGTTGACTCTGAGCAAGTGGATAACACAGACACTTCTGGAAGTTAGTCCTGGCATCTGAATTCAGTTCAGAGATAGTTCTTGCCAAACTTGAGAGACTTCACCAGGCTTTCTTTAGAGCCTGAGAGCACCTTTGGACTTGTGCAGGGAACAAGTAATAAACTGAAACACCTAAAACAGATATGTCACAGTCAAATAAAAATGCATGACCCTTCTAAATCCTTAGGGAGCAACTACAAAGGTTTTGTGTAACTCTAAGACCACAGAGAGAACTTTTTCCAGGGCAGAAATATTATTTTTAGAGCTGCTTAAAAACTTAACTTTCTGTCTCATGTAATATTTCAAGGCATCATTTATTTTTTGAGTTGGATGGAGAAAAACCACTTCAAATACATTTGGTAGAATGAAAAACTTTGAAGAGTGCAGTGTAATCATCTGTTTTGGTGCATCTTACATACAAGAAACAGGAGAGAGAGGAGCAATTGCAGTCACTTGGGAATTGATTTGCCTACAACCTTGGGGAATGTGGGGATGTGTAAAGACAGCCAGGAATCACGTGTCGGTTTTTTTTTGTTTTTTGTTTTTTTGGGGTTTGTTGTTTTTTTTTTGTGTGTGTGTGTGTGTGTGTGTGGTTTTTTGGGTTTTTTTGGTTTTGGCTTTTTTGGGGGGGGGGGTTGGGGTTTTTTGTGGTGTGGTTTTTGTTTTTGCTTTTGTTTTGGTTTTTTTTTGGTAAGGGGAAGTTCTAGAGATGGTAAAATGACAATATGGGAAAATACCAATGGTTCTCTAGCAGGAATGTGTCCTTCCCTCCCCATAGTGTTTTCCAAGGCTCCTTGGCACCTCATCTTGCTGAGGTGTAGCTTGTCCTCAGCATGTATTTGCCTGGAGTAGATCATCTCTATAAGACCAGGGGGGAAAGTGTGTGGGCTTCCCACATCAAAGGAGAGTTCTGCAACATGGGTCCATGTGTTCTCTGCCCTTCCTAGTGCCTGGAGGAACTAAGGTGTGGAGGAACAGTTGGTAGTCCTGCCCGGAATGGTGGTCACGTTAAGGTTTTGGGAGCTTGCTGGAGCCTCTGGAATGATGGACGAAATTGGGAGACCAATTCCTTTTGGAGACATGATTTTAATGTTTCAAAAACCATGCAAAGCCTTTTGAATTTTTTTAAGGCTTATTTATCTCTCACCTATCTAATCTGATCATGTGCAGGGTGGAGAAAGGATATTGAAGTTCAAACCCAGAATTTTAGAGTTAAGTCCTAATGGAGTTTGTAGTCAGCTTCCTCAGAAATGATGAGCCTCTGCTTTTCCAAGATATGTAGAGGTGTGAGGCTGCCAGTTTCCAATGACTGTTCCTAGACAGGGCATTTAAAAGCATCCTTTAGCTCCCTGGAGCCAGGGAAAAGATGCAGCATAAATCAAATCCTGTTTGAAACCTCACTGTTTCGACAGGGGTTTGTTCCTCACCTTGTTCTCTTCTGGCAGGCCCGGGTGAAGGATCTGGAAGACCAGTGTCGCAGTCAAACAGAGCAGTTCAGCCTCCTGTCGCAGGAACTTCAACGGTTCCGGCTTCAAACAGGAAAAATCGACCTTCTCACCTCCACTCTGGTGACTTCAGAGCTGCCTCTTGCTCTGTGCAGCTCTGCCCCGCAGCCCTGCTGGGAGAAGGGTAATTGCTGGATGTGCCTGAGAGGGCTTTGAAAAATGGGTTGATATTTGTGTAAATAAAAAGTACTAAAGGAGATAATGCAAATGTTTAGTGCAATTTTGGCATCTGTCCCTATTGTAAATACTTTCGGTTCATTTTGTAAAGAGAAGTTGGCATTTTGGTAGCCAGGGAGAGCTCAGGTGCCCGGTCTGTTGAACAAGGCACATTTGTAGAGACTTGGGCTGCTCACTGGGACGCTCGTTGCTGATCCTGTATCATGCCTGTGGCTGTAACTAATGGACAGCTGATTTTATTGCAGAGTCAGCTGTTCCTGGCTTGCTCCCCCATCGGAGTACAAAAACGGTTCACAATGAAGGGAGTGATGAGCAGGAGCTGTTGCAGCGAGGGCCAGACACCACCGTGGGCTCCCCAGCTGCTCCCACCAGTGCTCAGAAACCATCCAAGAAAGGAGAGTCTCAGTCCAGCTCTTCAAAATCTGAATCCATGCAGAACAGCCCAAAATCCTGCCCAACTCCAGAGGTCAGTATGGGAGTCCTCTCTGCTTGCCTGTGCTTTCCAGCCAGAAGGGAATAAATGCATTGCTGAGAGCACCAGTTAAAGTTGCTTTCATTCCCCAGTAAGGTCACATGATTTCACCAGTAAGGTTGCATTCATTCTCTTCTGGCTGCCTGAAGAAAATGGGATAAACAAGAGAAAAACTGTAGGAAAATACTGAGATTACCTTGGATACTATGTCTGTAATGCTTATTTGAATATATTGCTGTGCTCCATGAAGGAAACAACTGGTTAGACTGTGTCTAGGAGCTTGGAGAAGGAGTGGGGTGGGATGTGTGAGATAGCTCTTGCTAAGCTTCCACGTGGCATCTCAGCTGCCACTAAAACACATAAAGGCTACAAAATGGAATTTTTAGCATGGGGAAAAACTGTGTCCAGACTATTTTTGGACTTGAGCTGTGAATGAAGAACTCAAACTTCTTGTCTGGTGTTTTTAATTACTAAGCTATTACTTGGTGAAAGAAACTATGAGAAGATGCTGAGTTTGTGCTAAGAGGGATGGAACTAATAGGCTTTGCATGTGTGTGTCACTGAGATCTCCTCCTCCTCTTCTCCCCAGGAGCCCCTTTGTGGTGCTGTGGGGTTCACATGAGCAGGGGTTGATGCTCTCTCCTATGTATCACTTGAGGGTACAATTTAGGGCAGAGCAGTGCTGTGAGCAGGTGTGGTAGCCTGAGGGGCACCTTTTGGTCTTTTGGGGTTTCCTGAGCACTAAAGCCTCTGAAGTGCTGAGGTGCCCAGGTCAGGACACCCACAACAAAGAGCTGCTTCAGTGCCAGGCAGAGCCTCCCACTGTGTAAGAGCTCAGGGAAGTGCCATGTTCAGAGACAAAGTGAAGGTCACACTGGGGAGGAACAGGTATGGAACTCTTAGTAATTCTATAGCAGAAAAAAATGCCTACTTTTTATTTCAAGAGAAACCTTGGAAGCCATGATGCCTCCCTGGAGAGATAGATGCTTTCAGAGATCAGTATGGGATCCTTGGAAAAGAGCCAGTGCCTGGAGTGCTTCCACTGCACATAATTGTGGGAACATTCCAGGCTAAGCCCCTTCATTTGGGTGTTACAGGTGTTTGTTCTCCAAGGACATGGGGGAGGATTGCATTACCATAACTACAGTACCCTAAAAGGTGCTCTGAACTCTTCCCAAGATGGGCTCTGACTCTTCATGTATTAGAAAAAATACTTTGTGTGTGCCTGCAATGGGTCTTCATCAAAAATACATTTGCCTTGATGTCTGCTTTAAAAAGGCAGCTTGAATTGGTTCATTTGCACAAGTTCGTACAAACCCCAGAGAGTGCAATGCCTCAAGAAGAAGGGTTGCATTACACAACCTATGGCCACTGGATGTAGAATCCCAAAATTTCACCAGGATCTAAACAGCTGAGAGAAATTTCTCGAGTGCTTTGCAAGTAGGCACCAAATGCCTTGAGGATGCAGCCCTCAGTTTAGGAAGTGCAGAAGGAGATGCTGGCTAGAAAGGGAGAGGTTGTAACAGGAAGAGGGGGTTTCCTGCACTGACTCTTACACTTCATTTTGCATGTGCTTTTAGCAGGGCCAGCTAAAACCAAAAGTTCCAATCAAAGCTCTGTATAAAGTACACAGACATCGTACAGAACATTTACAGGTGTTGGAGAGGACGGAAGCAGTTAAAGACCCCAACATCCAACAGTGCTCCTTTGTTCAGGTTGACATTTGTGTTGCACAGAGACAGAGCTACCATTTAGAGGTAGCAAGAAATCAACATAACTGAATTATGGATGTGTGGGGTGGAAGAGGTCTCCAGAGCCTTCAGTTCAATATCTTGCTCCAGTGGGACTGTCACCAGCTCTAGATCAGTGTGGCCATGGCTTTTCTGAGCTCAGGTTACAGGTTCTTCAAGAATGGAGATCCCCCAGCTCTTGGAACTGTTCCCAAGGCTGTATCTCGCACCTGGGCAAGGAGTTTTTGCTGATGTCTTCTTGGAGCCCTGAAGCTCCAACTTGGGGCTGTTGCCTCTTATTACTACTTCCTCACCTAAAAAGTCAGTTTTAGAGATGGTCCTTAGCCCAGGAGCCAGACTGACACCAGCCACGAGTTTAGAGGATGTGTTCATTAATAAGTACAAACACCCCAAGTGTTCCTTTACTGAGATCCTTATCTTCAACATTTTTAGGTGGACACTGCTAGTGAAATGGAAGAACTGGATGTTGACAGCATCTCCTTCATGCCAGAGCCAGGCAGCCAAGGCCCTGCAAAGCTCCAGGTGTTCTTAGCTCGATACAGGTACTGAGTGGTCATTACTTGTGCTCTACTTCACAATCTTCTCTAGGATTCACCACTAGTGAGTTAGGAGTGGGTAATAGTAGGTTAAACCTTTTATCTTATTTCTCCATGGGATTTTCCTACTGGGAGAGTTGGGGGTGTCTAGCCTGAAGAAGAGAAGTCTCTGGGGAGACCTTGGAGCTCCTTCCAGTGCATAAAGGGCTCCAGGAAAGCTGGAGAAGGACTTGGGACAAGGCCTGGAGTGACAGGACAAGGGAATGGCTTCCCACTGCCAGAAGGCAAGGATAGATGGGATATTGGGAAGGAATTGTTCCTGTGAGGGTGGAGAGGCCCTGACACAGGGTGCCCAGAGGAGCTGGGGCTGCCCCTGAATCCCTGGCAGTGTCCCAGGCCAGGCTGGACACATCTTAGAGCAGCCTGGGATAGTGGAAGGTGTCCATGCCCATGGCAGGGGGTGGAATGAAATGAGCTTTAGGCTCCCTTCAAACTCAAGCCATTCCATGATTTGAGAACCTGTTACTTCCTGCACAATCCAGGCTTAGCTCAACAAAAGCACATTAAGCTCAGTAGCTGTTCAGCAAACAGCACTGTGTGAAACTTTGAATATTGTTCTCTGTTGACAATTAGTTCAACCTGACATATTCATTGAATTGTCAGGTTTTTTTCAGAATAGTGCAAGAAGTTTTCTCCAAGAAATCTTACTCCAACAGCTAATAAAATTTCAGCTTAGAATTCCTGAAATTTTTGGCCAAAATGTTTCTGGATGTAATTTTTAAAGGACAAAAAAAAAAAAAAAAACAGCACAGAATAAACCCAGATTATTTTGATAACTCTTGCCATTCACTGAGCCATCATGGTCAAGCCCAAGTCGCTACAGTTCAGTGTATTACCTATCCTTCAGCTTTTCCGTTGGGAATTGGGAGGAAAAGAACAGGGATGATTCCATGTTTGTGAGGAGTACATTAAATGTGGTCTGTGTCTTCATATCAGTCTTGGGCCCATAAGGTCTCAGTCGAATCACAGAGAGGTAAACATTGCTTTAGCATGATGAAATCCCTTTTAAGGGGTAAAGAGCTCTTAAGGGGTAAAGAGCAAGAATTGGCAGTAGGTGTTTGTAAAGATAAAGTTTTTTTATGACGCATTTTCCTGTGAAATGAGACCCTCTGATTAGTTTGAGGATCTCTGGGTAGGCAGGTTAGAACTCATGGAGTCCAAGTTGTATCGCCAATGTATTTCTAATTTTCTTGCTGGTGAAGTTTTTGGACTGCTTTTTAAAATGTGGGATTAGAGCAGGAGGAGACACCACAACCTCTGTGCAGCCTATTCCAGTGCTTGCTCAACCTCAGGAAGTTTTTCCTGAGGTTCAGGTGGAATTTCCTGTTTGTTTTTGCCTGCTGGCCCTTGTCCTGTTGCTGGGCACCAGTGGAAAGCATCTGGCCCCCTCCTCTTGACACCCACTCTAAATATACCTGTGTGTTGATAAAATCTCGTTTCTGTTGACTCTTCTCTGGCATCCTCATATCCCTGTTCCTTTGGGTGTCACAAGACATCTGTTCTGCTCCTCAGAAATTACCTTTTATTAAATATTTTTATATGTAAACTACAGTCTTGACCTTTGTGTAATTTGCTGCTTGCCAAAGTGGATGCATTCCCAGTGAATTGAAAGCTTGTCAGCATCACAACTGTAGTGTGTTGCTGGGAAAGTTCTTGTGCAAATTGTCTTCCAATTGTAAATATTTCAGCTACAATCCTTTTGATGGACCTAATGAAAATCCAGAGGCAGAGCTTCCACTGACTGCTGGAGAATATATTTACATTTATGGAGACATGGATGAAGATGGCTTCTTTGAAGGTGTGTTTTAGTAAAATGAAATGTGACTGAACTGCTGTGGAGGGTTGATCTTTCTCCAGAAAATGAGAGAGAAATTTAGTAAATCTTGAAACCTCAAGGTAATGGTTTCTGCCCAAAGTTAGTTTGTTGGAAGGACGAGTGGATCCTGTTGGAAATGGCTTTATTTATGTTATGAATTAATTAGTCTAAGCTCTGAAATCCTGGCCTGGTGATTTCAGTGGAAATTTTTCCACTACTTTCAGCAAGTTGCAGGTTTCATCCCCGATGGTTTCAACCTCTGTATGGTTCCTCCCTCACCATAGAGAGGAACATGTTCAGCCCCTTCTGCAGATGGACTGTTTCCCTTTTTCCAGTGACTGTAGTGAGCCAGGAACTGCAGCAGGTGGTGGGCTCCATTGCCTCACGCTCTTTTGGCAGAGAGGGGGTACAGTAATCAACCCAAACTACAGTTGTGACCCTTTGCTGGTATCACACAGTGTTTCTGTTTTGGCCTCTTTGCAAACATGATCCTAGTTGATTAAGAGGTGGATGGAATTGAAACCAAAATTTGTGGGCTGTAAATTTGTGCTGAGGTTTCTTTGTGGAGCCACTTGCTTAAGGAGTGATGGTTCCTGATTTCCTGAGGTGCTTTGCAAGAGCTGAGACAAATGCATGTGTGTTGCACTGCTTGCTCTGTGACTGTTCTGCCTCATTTTTCTTTCTTTCTATTCCCAAGCTTATAATTTATTTGTTTGTTTATTGTTTAAAAAGGTTATTCTTTACTAAACTTTTCTGCTTTCCCTGCTTTCAGTTGATTTGCTGTAGGTAGGGTTTGGAAGGGGGGAGGCAGTGCTCTCCCTATGTGCTGCTCATCCGTGCTTTGATGGGTCTGTGTATCTTTTGTCCCCAGAAGTTTTTGGGGCCATTAGCACAGGAGTTAACCTAAGAAAGGAGGGTGCTAAGAGAAAGGCCAGAGCTAAATACAGAGCTGGAAAGACTGACTTCCTTGAGGAAGTACTGCAAACCCCAAATCTGTATGGCTGGGAGAAGATGTAAAATCATCAATCTGCATAGTTCAGGAAGGCTAAAAAGTTAGTGAAAGAGCTATGATGAGGAAGAACGGGATAATGAAGAAAGAGAAAGGCTTTAGCTAATTACACAACCCAAATTTTTGCTTAGTTCACTTTGAAATGTGTGGAGCAGTGAGTTTCCTCACTGTGTCCATTGGGACCTAACATGGGAAGCCCTAGGAAATCAGGAAATTATCTCTGAGATTTTTTTCCACTCCTGACTGCAGAGCAGTTGTACCCTGGCATAGATGTTGTCCCATGGTCCTCACAGCTGATCTGGAGGGCTCAATAACAGGAGAAGTGGTAACAGGTGTCCTGTTTTTTGTTTAGGAGAGCTGATGGATGGCCGGCGAGGGCTGGTGCCCTCAAATTTTGTTGAGCGAGTTGCAGATGATGACCTCATGACATTTCTGCCTCCGGAGCTGAATGATCTCACCCATAGTTCATACCAGGAGAAAAGTTTGGTCAGTGCAAGCACCAGCAGTGGAGATAAGAGTGAGTTCTCCGTTGAAGAGAGTAGCATCAGTCTGTTGGCCAGCAGAGCAGAAGGAGACCAGGAGGAACGCATTAGTCACACAGCAGTGCCTTATCCAAGAAAACTGACTCTTATCAAGCAGCTTGCCAGAAGCATAGTTGTAGGCTGGGAACCACCTCTTTTGCCAGCTGGCTGCCCAGAGATACAAAGCTACAACATCTATGTGGATGAAGAGCTACGTCAGAATGTGAAGAGTGGCCTTCAGACCAAAGCAGTGATAGAAAAGCTGGATTTACACAGCAGGGCTTACCGCGTGTCCGTGCAGACAGTGATGGAGCATGGCACCTCTGATAAACTGCGCTGCACTTTCTTTGTGGGGCAGGGTTTTGGTATGGCACCAACGATGCTGAAAGTCAGAAGTGTCACTGCCACTTCAGCAGAGGTCACATGGCTTCCCTGCAACAGCAACTACAGCCATGGGGTGTATCTCAATGGGCAGGAGTGTGATGTGACCAAGCCGGGTGTGTACTGGTACGCCTTCCGCAACCTGCAGCCCAGCACCCAGTATGTGGCCAAGGTGGAGGCCCGACCCATGAAAACTCCTTGGGAAGAGGTGCCTGAGGGGCAGGAGCAGGACTCAGCTGTGATACACTTCACTACCCCTCTAGCAGGTACCATAGGCCTCTGCACATGGAGAGACTATGCTCAGCTGGCCCTTTGCTGGAAAGCCATGGGGCAAGGGGAAGCTAGGTAGATTAGGTCCCCAAGCCTGAGGTGCTGCACAGTTTTGTGTTAATTTTTTTCTTCCTTTATTTTAAAATTTGATTATTCTTTTTGATTTCTTTTGCTCTGGGAAGACATCCTCTGTGCTGGTTGGAGCAGCTGGTTGGGCAAGGAAGACATGGTTTGCCGTGACCTTGCTCCAAGGGTTGCTGCAACTTGGCCTCAGCTGCTTTTGCAAAGTTCTGTTTTCTGTGCATTAAAGCTTTCACAGAACAAGAGCACCTTATTTTCTCTGGTTCTGTCATTTCCCAGGACTAGCCTGGCTGTTGTAGTTCAGTTCTGCAGGGGCAAGTCTGATTGGGAGTTTGCTCTTTGATTCTAACCAGAGCTGAGCTTTATGCTGCAGCCAGATCAGCAAGAGGAAATTGTGTTTGGTCTCTCACAGGCACACCTGATGCTCCTTTGGATGTCCAGGTAGAAGCTGGTCCCTCTCCAGGTATCCTGGTTATCAGCTGGTTACCTGTCACCATTGATGCTGAGGGATCTTCCAACGGGGTCCGGGTCACTGGATATGCTGTGTACGCAGATGGACAGAAGGTACTGGCTGTGCAGGGGGGCTGGGGCTGCTGCAGGGGTGGCACAAAATGTCAGACCTTCAGACATGGGAAGTTGGATCCAGGAAGGTGTCCTGAGGAGGCAGTGACAGTCCTTGGCCTGGAAAAGAATAACATCTAAGAAGGGACATTGGTTGGGCTGTGAGATGCACACCACAAAAGTCATCTGTCCAGATTTTGGAGGTGCTCCTGAGGCAGGACTCTCCAGCACCAAAGCAGCCTCCTCTGCTCAGCCCAGGCACTGGCCTGATCCTTTGGCTAACAGTGAGGCCCCAGGGTGTGGACAGAGCACAAGGACAAGTACACAGCCACCACCTGGGTCTTCCTCTCACATGTGAGGAGTGAGATGTATTGATCCAGCATAAAGTTGGCATCCCCACAGTGTGGGCAGAATGGTAGGGAGAGAATCTGCCCCTCTGCCATGCTTAGGCAAGACCCCACCTTCAGAGCTGTGTCTAGCTCTGGAGCCCCCAACATTGGAGGGATGTGGAGCTGCTGGAATGTGTCCAGAGGAGGCCGTGGACGTGCTTCAAGGGCTGGAGCCTCTCTGCTCTAGAGACAGGCTGGCAGAGGTGGGAGTGTTCACCTGGAGAAGAGAAGGCTTCAGGGAGACCTCAGAGCTCCCTCCAGAGCCTAAAGGGGTTCAGGAGGATTGGTTAGGGACTTGGGAGAAGGGATGGAGGGACAGGACACAGGGAATGGCTTCCCATAGCCAGAGGCAGGGATGGATGGGATTGGGAAGAAATGGTTCCTTGTGAGGGTAATGAGGCCCTGCCCCTCTGATTGTCCAGGGAAGCTTTGGCTTCCCCAGCCCTGTCAGTGCCCAAGGCCAGGTTGGACAGGGCTTGGAGAAACCTGGGGTGCTCCAAGTGGAAGATGTCCCTGCCCATGGCAGGGGCTGAAGTGAGCCGGTTTTTAAAGGTCCCTCCCAACCCAAAC
>VZUA01010198.1:33490-52954 GCA_013401035.1 Horornis vulcanius | reverse complement strand
GTGTGTGTGTGTGTTTTGTGGTTTTTTTTTTTTCCATGGCTGCCTTCATTTGTCCTCATAACAGAGTGTGTTTGTTTTGGAGCTGGTATGTGCAGCCCTAAATGTATCATCTCCTGTGTGGTAGGGCTCTGGAGGCAGCTCTCAATGAATGTGTCTTCACACCACCACTCTGATTTTGGGTGAGCAGCCACCCTGCCTTGTTTGCAGGTGAGGAGCTGGGCACCCTCTTAAATGGATAGTGGAGGAAGAGACTAAGTGGCTCTCACTTTAACAGTCCTAAGTGACCTTGTTGTTTGCTCTGAATTTTCTGTGTACTAACATAGGCCATGCTGCTTCCAGGAGGATGCTTCAGGTAAAATGCCTCACAAAATGAGACAAAGTGATGACTTCTGAATAGCTCCAGGGACTTCCATGTTTTGGGGCAAGTGGAGACTTCAGATGGTGTGTCACAACCTTCTTCCTTAGTTTTTCTCATAGAAAAAGACAATCCAAATCCAGGGGAAAAAAACCAAAAGCACGATCACTCTTTATTCATTGTTAAATTCTTTGGATGGTTGTGCATTCAAAACCACTTGAGTATTGAACAGGAATTTGTGCTACAAAACATTGGTGGGATTTTCAGTTTCGAGCAGGAAGAGTTGGGGGTCAGTGTTTATGTGGGCAAGCAAGGGCTCTCAGCAAGCCAGGGGCCAAGTGAGTCAGTGTTACAAAGAAGCTGTCTTTGACAGAGGGCTTCTGGAGCCTAGCTGTCTGAAAATAATTAGCCAAATAAATTAGGTGTTCTCCGTGCTAACTAATTCTGACATTTGGCTTCCTAGGGAAAGGAATAATGTACATAGAGAGATACCTCAGCTTGTCTTTTGTCCCTGGGAGGGGGCACCATGGAGAAGAAGGGGCTGCTCTTTGCAGTTAGTAACAGGCAGAAGCTGTTGGAAGCCTTGTGCTGACCAGAGCAATGGGGGTGAATCCCCCCAGTGGGATGGTGGGTGGGCAGAGCTGTCCTACTTCCTGCTGCAAGAATGTCCTGCCACTGAGGGCATGTTTGACTGCAAACTGGGGATTAAAGACGGTGAGAATTCCATTCCATGGAAGTGTGCAACATTGTATTGGTGCAGGCAGAGTACTGGGCTCATCCAGGAGCTCCCAGAGTTTTGGGACTGGACCAAGAGGTGATGGTTAGAAATGAGAGGGTGACAGGAGAGGAGTGCCATGGGCAGCATTTGAGCTGTATCACTTCCACATTCTTGTTTCCTGTTCTTTCTTTCACTCTGTTGTCATTTAAAGTGCATTAGATGCATCTCCTCCTTTCCTGAGAGGGGCTGGCAGGAGCATCTTCTGGCCCACATTCCTGTGCTGTTTTTCTCTATCAAAAGGCAGTGGGAGTTTCAGCTTTTTGACCACCTTTCTAATCCAGCATTGCGGAGGTGCTTGCTGGTCACCCTCCCAACAGAGCCCCGTAGAGCTTTTCACAGAGTATTTTAGTCCTGCTGCAGGGTGGGAGCAGAGCAGGTTTTTGGGAGCCTGAAAGGGAGAGATGGAGATGGCAGCCAGCCAGAGGAGCCAGGTTTGTATGTGGGTTTTGTAGTGAGTCCTCCAGGCATTCACAGGAATCAGAAATGAATTTGAAACCTCTGGAAGGGAGAAACCTCCCCCATACGATTTTGGCGCCCTGGCATTGCAGAGGGTGGTTTGCTCCCTTCCTCGGTGTCCTGCCCTTGCTGCTCACAAATGGAGCATTAAAGATGCAGGAATCCCAGCTGTTAGGAGTTGCTTAACCCATACAATTGTGAGGTGGCTGGAAAACGAGTAAAACCATGACCAAACCTATATATTTGTCCTATCTCAGTGAATGGAGGAAGCAATGGATACCACCCTTGGTTTTCAAAAGCATTGAAGGGAGAAAAAAGCCCACCAACACCCAAAACCCCTCCAGCCCACCAGTGATGAAGGTTGTGTTGGGGCTGCACATCCACAGGAGCAGATGGGACCAGGGCTTGGAGCTGAGCACAGGAACAGCCCTGGCTGTGATGAACCCAGACTCCTGTGCAAGTGAGCAGTGAAATGATGTCTCCATCATCCAGGGTGAGAATCCAGGCTCTGTGCAAAGTCCCTTTCCCCCAGGAAGACAGGGATTTCCAGGACCTGTGTAAGGAGCCCCAGGGCTTAACCTGGGGCAAGTGTGGCTGTGGTGGTACACCCAGCTCCAGCACTGGCAGTGCCTCAGCTGATCCCTGCAGTGTATTCAGGGCTCTCCTCTTCTGGGTCCTGCACTGAGGCAGCAGAGTGGTTTTAATAAGAGCACAAAAGTTAAAATTGGGATTTTTTTACTTTTAAAAATTAGTGGCAGACTGTGGCTGTTCAGGTTGCTATTTTAACTGCTCCAGATGTCAAGCATGGCTCAGCCAAGATCAATGCGTAATCCGAAGGAAATACTATTAATTTCAAAGGAATGTCGTCAATATTTAAATATTTTGGATCTTTTTAATATGTAGCCAGTGGTAGTGGTCTAGCTGGGCTTATTAACTCTGCTTTTGGAATAGTGATTCTATTAGCATGAATTAATGTCTATTAACATTATTGATTTTCATTTATTTTAACATGCAGGCCCGTAACAGTACTGGTTATTTTAGATATTCTCTGAGGCTGTACTGAGTTGGGAGCTGTTGGTTTAAGGCCTGATCCCACAAGCTTTTATCCTTCCAGTTCCTATTTAAACTCTCACTTAGCTACAAGCCTGCAGAGTGGCTCCTGCTGACTCCAGCAGCAGTCGGATTCAGTCTGCTCCAGTCCTGCTTCATCCAGCCCCAGCGGCTTCAGCTTCAGCTGTAGAAAGGCTTTACAGGGTGGATTTAACCCCTGGAGTACACCAGTAGCCACTGAAATACCCCTCTGCTCTACCTCCACATCACCATGGGAGCCAGTCTTGGCTCTTACAGCCAGCAGTAGTGAGTGGGTTGGACCTGGTCTATATATTAAATTCTATTTCTAAATTAAGCCCAGGTAGACCCATTTCCCCTCCTCCTCTGACTTTTTATGCCTATTAAATGTATAAGGCACTTAGAAGGCAAAGGGTTTGTAATGAGGAACAGAGTCTTCTTGAATGTTTTGTTAAAGGTATGGAAAGTAGAGAAAGCTTTGAGAAGATTTCTTTCCTTTAAATCGGGCTGAAGAACAACTTAACAGTTGGAGAATGAGCTGCGTCTTACAGAGCTAGAAATGGACCCATTTTTCAACAAAACACAAAGTGCACAACTCATTCTTTTCTTAACAAAATATCTGTTTTCAATAGCTGTTGAAATATTTGCTTGTACAGGTCACACATTTTTAGTGAAAGACGTATCATTATTTGGCTAAAAATGTTTTTAAAAGCCAAATTATTCCCCTTTAAAAAAAGAAAAGTTTTAAATCACTGGTGAAATTACAGAAAAGTTGCACAAGAACTGATCAGCCCAGATACAATTTTTTAAAAGTAGGAACTCAGGAAAGAAAAAACCCCAAAAAACCAGAATGCCACAGATTATTGTCTGCGTCAGAGAATGTTCTCATTAAAAAGAAACCTTCAGCTCCTTTGTCTGAAGAAACCTCACCCTTTGTTCTTGTTTAAGAGAAATGGTTCTAGTTACTGAGAGTGTTTGNAAGTTCATTGCTTGGGGGAGGCAAAAATAAGGAAAAAAAAAAAAAAAAAAAAAAAGTTTGTGTGGGAGATGTTTTACATTTGAGTGACGCCAGAGAGCCAAAATGTGAAGCTCTATTCAGTAATGACCACAGGCTGATGTAGCTGGAAAAATTCAGCTAAAAGCCTTTGGGGAAAGGGGAGGATTTCCCCTCCTTCTCCAAACAGGGATATCTGGATAAGCCCAAGCTCTTCCTAGGTGGGAAAAATCTGGGGCAGGCGATGTGCAGGGCTGGGGTACCCTGGTGCCATCACCCTGGCACATCTGGGCTGCACATCTGGAGCCGTGCACACCTGCCCACCTGTGGCTCTGTGCTATTTCTGCCTGCATGCACTAGATGGCATTGCCAACTTGGCTACAGGGACTGCGGGCTCCCCGTGGGCTCCCGGCGGGGAGTATCTGCAGGGCTGTTGATGATCCTTTGTGATTTTTCACTTTCTAAGTTCTCTGTGTTAGGGAGAGCACAACAGAGCTGCGGTACCTGGCAGGTACCTGGCTGCTGGAGCCTGGGAGCCGCGGAGCTGCTGCCACTGCAGGCGTGGCTGGAGCCCAGCCTGTGCTCGTCCCCAGTAGCCAAGGTCCACCCTGGGACCCTGCTTTTGGGCACACAGCAAGAAATGGCCTTGGCTGCTGCCAACAACCGTCACAAATGAGGTGGACAAATATGAGAGAGGCCGGGTCAGTGGGATCTGAGGGAGAAACCTGAATACCAGAGATATCAGTTCTGCAACGCCTCTTGATTCCCCATTCAGGCTGTTTACTCCCTTTTGTTGTCTCCAGTGAGAGCCTTGCCCCTGTCCTCCCTGTCCCAGTTTCTCCCCTGGTTGTGCATGCTGGGTTGGGATCAGTGACATAGAAGCTGAACAGAAAGAGGGAAGAGAGTGCACCAGAGGGGTTGTGACCTGGTTCCTTGTCCACAGCAGCTGGCACTGACTGCCTGAAAAACATGAAAGCATGCCAAAAATGGAGGAATTGTAATCCAGGGAGCCTTCCTAAACTGTCACTTGCTTCTTGAACTCTGAGCTGCTTTTTTTAAGGCCAAAGGTATGTTGCTGGTTTCTTTATAGCCTTACATCCATTTGCAGAGCGCTAACCAAGTTAATAAAATCAAGAAGGAGTGCCTGTGTTGGATCTGCAGCACAGTTAAATCCCTGAAAGCAGGAAACCAACCCCAGGGCAGGTTCTTCAGGGCATCTACCCCAGTGTGCAGCTCTGGAATGCTGAACAGTGTGGGAACAAGCAGCCGGGGTTGCTTGGTGCCCCTCTTGTGCTCCAAGACTGTGAGCACCTCCTGCCCTGCCAGTGTCAGCCCCAAGGCTTCACTGGGACAAATGTGTCATTGTTTGCTATTCTGCCTTGCAGTTTCTCTTGAAAACTAAATCCTGAGCAGCATTCAAGTAAAACAGAGTTCCTGCTTTCCCAGATGGCAGCCAGTGAGGAACACACTCGCTTAGAAACGTCTGCCGTCTCCATCTCGTGTCCTCAGGCGGGTTGGCAGCTTGTTTTTCATTTAGAGTTCCCCTTGGTTGCCTGGGGTGTCCTTTAGGGCACTGGTGTGTGGCTGCCAACAGATCTAATGATCAGCAAAAATATTATTTGTGTTGTTTTAGCATCTCAGAATATCTGTGTGACTTTCCATGCTGCTCGGCTGCGTGATCAGTGTTGGCATTGCAGAAATGCTCATGAAAAATGCTCAGGGTAAATCTCCCCCTGGTTCCTACTGGAACCTTTTGAAAACTAGTGATGTGGGAGACTTCATGATGCAACACTTCCCTTTCAGAATACTTCTCTCTGCATGTAACTGAGAGTTTGTTTGTGGGGAGTGCTGCTCACACCACTTTGGGCATTCAAGTTTCCATGGAGAGGGACCTGGCTGCCTTTCCTGCCTGGGAGATGCAAGGCTTGGAGTAGAGCTGCTCTTTGAAAATGAAGCATTTGTGCTCAGTTGAGCCTCCCGGAAGGAGGACTTGGCCTGAGTGTGTTGTTTGGGCCATCACAGGAGTGTCAGTCAGCAATTCTTCGTTTCATGCCTTGTTTTGTATGAGATATTTTGTAGGATCTTTGGCAAGTCTCTTTTCTATCCTTTACCCCCTCAGAGGTACTGTCATAAAACAGAGAGAATTAAGATAGCTGTGAGCTGGAAGTGCTGCTGCAGGACTCTCTACTCCCATTAACCCTCTGATTTACTGCCCTGCACAAACAGCCCCACCAGTGCCATGTGTTGACATTTCTGATGGATTATGGCCATTCTCCTGTCAACTTGAGCCACCCTTGTGTGCCAGGTCTCATGCTTGGGATGCTGAGCAAAAACTTGGTGGTTCATGTTATAGAACTGAGCTGAATTTTAGTTTCATTTCTCTTTTAGGCTAACAATGTTTTAGGACACAAAAAATCTGCCATCACAATGTATATAACTTGCCTGTTGTCAACCTTTTTGACTAACCGGAAATGCAACTCACTTTTTGGTATTCCTGCAGACCTGTGTGATAGGATGTATTGAGAAAACCAAACATCTGTGCCAGGGGCTGTGAGGTGGACAGGAAATGTGTGTTTTTACTGCTCACGTAGGAAAGAAATCTCATTAGATTTATGTGATCTCAAACCAATTATGTTCCCTGTGCAAAACCAGGCCTCCAGCAGCGCAGCCTGTGCCTTTAAGACAATGAGAATAAACCAGCAACGTCTGTAATGTCCTTCCTAATGGGATGAATTAGGAAGAGAGTGCATGGACACAATCCTAGAGACTACTCTAAGCATGAGTGATTGGAGAAGGAGAGCGTGGCATTCTTCAGCTTTATTAAAGAAGCTGGTTATGCGCATGCATGACTGGGAATGCCAGTCTCCAAACATTCTGATTACTACAGACGCTCCAAGTAGTGTTCATCTGCCAGGTAAATAAGATGTGAGATACTCATATTTACAGTTGAAATTGCCTGAGTGTTCAGCTGGCCCTCACTCTGCCAGGTGGGATTTTCATTGCACTTTACTCATTGTCAGTGGCTTGAGAAAATCTCTTGACAAGACTCACCCTGGAGCTGGCAGGACCACGTGTGACTTCATTTGGAAAAGCAGGTTAGAAACTCTTCCCAAAGGTCTGACCCCAAATTTCCTCTTTAACTCAGGCAATTCCCAGTAAGGTCTTTCCCAGTCAGAACCACTGTTCTAGTAGCACAGGCTTATTTATACTGATTTTTAGTGATCCATTACATTTCTGCTGTTCTGAAAGGGTATAAAAGTGCATCATTCTCAGAATATTAAAAAAAGTCACTGCTTTGCTATGGATATGATTTTGTATTGAGGAGTAGTGTCCATTTGCTAGTAAACAACATCCCCCTCCATTGCTCCCAACCTTGTGGGCAGGGTTTCTGCTTGGGGGAGCTAGAGCAGATCTGTGCCCTTCTGGCCCTAAAATTAAAGTGAAAAGAGGACACAAACTATTCATTTCTAAAAGCAATCTCCAGAAATGATATAATAACACCTAAATTATCTCAGTGATGAGCAAACCTGCAAGTCCAGCTTGCAAACTGGAAATAGGATGTTCCTGATGCTATATGCAGGAGAAAGTATTCCTTGTGTGTTGTTTTTTTTTTTTGGGTTTGTGGTTTTTTTTTTGGTTTTTTTTTTTTTTTTCACATGTATCAGTGTGATTAACTCTGTTTTAAGTGCCAGCTCCATCTGAATTTGTGGGTTGATGCTAGTGCCTTCATGACAGAATTATTACCTAAAGTATGTTTCAGAATATGCTCAAGACATGATCTGTCTTTCAGTATATGAGCTCTATCTTAGAATTACAGCTAAACCTCTGCAGTTTAGAATCTAGGTGAGGGTTTGATTATCTAGGAAGAAAGAAAGAAAAAAACCCTTAAGCATATGATACTGAACATATGATACTGAGTTTTATCTCAATGGATTTTGTTCATAACCTCCTTGTGGAACTTAACAGAAAATTAAATCTCTGCCACCAAATTCTTAAAGACATTAGAAAACACTATGGTGTAGACCTTACCTTCCATCAAATTCCACACCAGTGACTTTTAAAGAATGCAGCTGTTTCATTCATTTTGAGTTCTTGCAGACTTTTCCATAGGGGATATTTCTAGTTTTACAAACAGTTTCCCATCAACCCAGTGAAAAGGAAAAAAAAAAAAAAAAAAAGGAAGAAAGGCATTTTGTCTTGAGGAAAATCTTGTGTGCTCAGCTGGAGCCTTTCCTGTGAAGCCACTCTCCCAAGGCCCAGGGAGCTGCTGGAAGTTCCCATGGCTGCTCCTGTGCTCTGTGCACTCCAAGCTCAGAGATGCTCTCCTGTGTGCAGAAAATGTGGTTGTGTTGTGCCACATGTCCAGGAGTAATGAGAGTGGATTCCCAAGGACCTTGATCAGCAAACCTTACCCGTGCCCCAAAATCACCATGTTTAAAAAAGACTGAAGGAAAATTTAAGAGGTATTGCAAGGAATATGTTGAGTACTTCTTTTGGCTGGTGGTGTCTTTCTAGCCGAGGAAACCCCCTTTGGCTAGATTTTGATGTCCTCGCTGTGGATAATGAATAAGTGTCCCTTCTCCCTCTGGGACCACCTGGCATGTGTGCTTTGCTTTGAGAAACAGGCCCTTGGGGCTGAAATTTTGCCATATTTACTTCTAACCCAAAATATTGTAGTCCAAATCCAGCCAAAAGTATTGGGTGAGGGAGTAAGACTAATGCACTGGATGATTTGCAGCTGGGACCAAGGAGCTTGCTGAGCTAGGGTACTGGTCCCTGGCCCTAAAGCCCAGCCAGACTGGGGCCATGGCTGTGATGTTTTGCCCCATCCAGGTCCCTTTTTGGCCCCACCAAAGGATTATGACACATTGTGTGACTCTGGCAGCTCATGGTGTGCAGCTGGGGTGAGGTGAAATTGGGGTCCAGTGGTGACAGCTATGAGGAGCAGGGTATTTCCTTGTGCTTTTCCAAAATAGCTGTGTGTGATGCTGACTATGAAGTCAAAATGAAAGATATCTTGTGCTTTAAGTTCTTCCCCCCTTTCTTTAAATAAATCTATAGCTATGGAGGAAGGAGTGAGAGAGAAGGAGGAGCTTTCAGCCGGTGGCTTTGGGAAAGAGATTGACCTTGCAGTGTTGCTGGCAGGGTAGGGAAGCTAAATGGAAACAAAATGAAATTATTAAAACAAAAATTTAAGTGAAGGAGAATCATGTTTCCTGAAAGGGTTTTGCCTCTCCTGGGTGTGGTGGTCTCTCTTGGCAGGGTGTCAGGCTGAGCTCAGTGCCGGGCGGTCACCAGCACCGTGCACCCCGTTTTGCTCTCACCCCACCTGGGGTGGGGCTGTTTGTTGAAGCAGATAGCTTACAGCCCCCGAGGACTCCAGGCTGCTGTTTATCTTTCAGAGTGTCAGCATTAGTACAGTGCTTCTTTCTTTTATCTGAGGTATTTTTATTTAGTAGCTGCTAACCAGAAATACACGCTCCCCAGCTCCCCTCTCTCAAATACTGCAGAGACTTGGGCTTGCAGGCAAGATAATGGGCAAAGTGAAGCTTGGGGGAATGCTGAGCTCTCACCTGCAGTGCCCTGTGCAGGCATAGTTGGGTTTAACCCTCTGGGCTGGGGACCAGATTCTTGGAACACGGGGATGTTGGAAAAGACAGCTCTGAGTATTGCCAAGCTCCTTGAGGAGATGTGTAGTCCTGAGTTTCATGCCTGGGATGTTTTGATCTTGGAAGGGTTCTTTCCCAGGCTTTCTTCTGGTAAATGACGAACAATGTTTTGTAAATATAAGAATGTTTACATTCTTTCTTATAGGAGGGACCTTCTTCTGATGTCCCTTGGGATGACCAATTGATTGAAAAGTTTACCTTTTGTGTTACCAATCAAATTGGCCTCTGACATTCTGTATAAAGAGGAGCTCACCCCACAATAAAGGAGAACCCACTGACCATTTTCTAAAGGAGCCTGTGTCTCTTCTGTTCCTGTCTGTTGTGACAGAGATGCTGTTGTGTATTTTCTTCTCAGTGATTCTCATGCTGCCCCGGCTCTGCTCTGGGTTTATATCCAGTGGGAATGCTCAGAGCTTAGACCTGAAAAAATAGGCATTAAACACAGTGCTGCATTTTATTAACATTAAATACCACTGGGCCTTGATGTGAGCAGTGACTCACAGGCCTGGAAAGGTGTGGGTGTCTCCTGCTTCCCAAAGCACCCGTTCCCAATGACAGCCAAGCACCTGGATAGTGCCCAGCTCCTGTGCTCTTCACTGCAGCAAGGGCAGACTTCTACACTCTGCCTGGGGTAGGTACAGCAGCTCTGCATGCACACAGGATCCAGAGACCAGCCATAACTCCATGAAGATACAGTGTGATGCTTTCTCATGTGTCTAAGGAAGGGACTTGGAGTTTTCATTTGTTTTCATAAGAAAACAGTGCTTAGATTAAAAAAAGGAACAATTTTAGCCCAGTTGCATGATTCTAGCCCTGTTTGACAAATGGGTTGTTAACTCAAAGAGATCAAGCTTTTCTAAACTTTATTTTTAAAAGCAGCAGAATGGTGGAGAAGGGCTCAAGTTTGACCCTTGGTGGAGAAGGTTGTAGCATGAATCCACAGCTGCCTTCAGAAAACCCACAGGTGAAAGCTGCAGAAAACTGCATTTCCTAAGTTTAACTGTTCACAGGTCTCCTTGTTTTTCTTGTATGTGTGCCTGCAAACAGACCTACATCTATCTTCCTCTCTTTCCATTTCACACATTTTCACCTTGTCTTGAAAATGGGATGTGTTGCAAGCAAGGCCCCTGCCTTGCAAAAGGCCTGACTTGAGAGTAAATAAATAACAGCAGGAGAAGCTGGACATAGCTGGAGGAAAACCTTAGGTCAAGTTTATCATCATGGATATGCTGTACATTCCCAGACAGGGAGCAGGGTGGTGTTGAGGCATATTTGGGATTCAGTTGTCTCTGAGCTATTTAGTACCTTGTGAGATGGCACAGAAAGACTGTTAACAATGAATCTGCTGCCATTCAGGGCAGCCTTGAGTCATTGTGGTTTAAAAAATAAATTATCATATAAATAGCTGCTTAGGAATCTCAGCCTGAAGACCACAAAATCTCACCAGTGCATAGCATTTTTGGCTTACATAGCACCATGTCTACTTGTGGAATATTTTGGCTGTGTGTTATAAAACCACTTCCTATTTTAAAAAGAGTATTATAAGAAAAGAATAAAGTCTATTGTCAGTGACAACTGCTGGTGGTTTCCCAGTGCCTCTCATTCCACGAGGCTGAGCATATCATAACTGGATTTTTCCTGTCTTTGCTGAACCCTCCCTAAGATGCCAGTACCTTGTGGAGACCTGTCTCCCCTGCCTTGGATACCCAGAGGTGAGCAGGGACATTCCAGGGCTGGTTTAAGACACTTTTGGGGTAGTTTTTGTGACAGGTTGGTGTGTTTTGAAAAGCCAGAGCAGAGTGTGGTGGTGAACAAGCTAACATTTATGCTCCTGCAGTTGGAAATACCACTGGGATTTTGGATATTAGAAATGCCACCTACTCCTGCTGACTGGCATCCTGCTGTCCTGTCCCAAAGCAAGGCTGAGTATGACCCCTTTGAGTTTTGTGACTTTATAAAGTGAAAAAGAGCCAAGGTCTTTGATGTAGGCATCTCACCCTCTTGCAGTGCTGTGGATTGTTAATAACTACATCTCCACTGACATAAACTGGAGGAGAATCAAGATACCAAGAGCAAAAATCCTCTTAAGAAAATTGTTCTGAGTGAACTCCAGCCAGTCCGTTCAAACAGAATCCACCCTTGGGTTTTCCCACTGCACTGGTTCTGGCTAATAAACTGCCTATTCATTTTAGTTCTATTTTGTTTTGTTTGCTTTGTTTGCTTATTTGTGACTTGCCTTTGGGGAAAAGAAAGAACAGGCTGGGAAGTACAGCAGTGCCACCAGAGGTTGTGGGATGGTGCACGTGGTAATGGTCCTTTCAACAGGTTTTTTTTCTCAGACGTTCAGCAAATTTTGCAGTCCCAGCACAAAATGTGAGAATGATGACTGTATCACAAAGACATTTTCCCAGCGTGGCTGAGCTGTGATATGAAACAAGCTGATTTTCTCATGAGAGGGGAGTAAATCCTTGGAAGTGTTATTTTTCTAAAGTTTTATTTGAAAAGTACTAGCATGACCTTTTCTTGATGTTGCTTTTTCTTTCTCCTTTTTCTTTGTAAAAATCCTTGTAGGATTGTGATTAGCAAGATAATGAATACCATCTGCTTTTAATCAATTCCTTCCTTTTCTCCCAAACCCTCCTAGCTTCTAATATTAATGGAAACAGATTTGAATACTGGAATAGACTGCTCTGGAGAGTGCTTGGGTATTTACTAGGTGAAAAGTGAAATTGCACAGGTTTATTTCATGGGGCAGGGCATTTGACAGGTGCAATTTTTCTTCTAGATGTGTTGCATGCCTGTTTTATAAACCAAAATTCATACTGACACATGAGATTATAATTTTGTATTGGAGGGAAACTTTAAGAAGAGGAGGGTTTGAACCCAAACTGGAGCTGCTGCCCAAGCTCTTCCAAAGAGATGATGCTTATTTACTGCCACAGTGACACACTGAGGGATAAATGTGGTTGACTGGGAAGCTGGGAAGCAAAGGATGCTTCCTAGGAGGAAAGCAAAGCCCATGGCATTTTGAGTGTAACCCCTCTGTTACTTTTGCAAAATACCTAAATGGGACTTGCTAACACAGTTTTCCTCAGTGCCTATGCATTCAGATATCCATTATATTATCTCATCTTGGAAGCCAAAAAAATTTGAATTCGTTTGCTGTCAAGCATTACCCTGGCTCAAACTGGGTTTTGCCCCCTGGATAGGAATCAGTTTGATTTGAGCTTTTCTCCTAGGTTGGAATCAATCATCCTGCTCTGATTTGAATGACCGTTTTACCCCTCCAAAGGATCACATTAACAGGCATTCCTGGGATGTTTTCTTGATTGGGTTCAAGGCATTGTGTGTTCCCATCTGTCCTGCCTGATTACAAACCAGCTCTGCCAGCTAATGTTGGCTGGGAAACCTTCCATTTCATGCACTGCTCCAAACTGGGTCCTGAGAAGGGAAATTGCTGTTTCTACCAGACATTTGTGACAAGGTGGTCCTGGCTGGAAGTGCTGGTGTTCTGCTGTGCCCTCTCATGGGATGGATGCACAGAGCAGCCAGGCAGAGCCAGTGCTTGGGGTGCCACGAGTGCTCTGTCCCAGAGACCTCTGAGGAGACAAGGCAAGAGGTGCTGAGAAAGAGCAGAATGAGGATCCTGGAGGGCTTGGGATCTGCAGCTGTGAACGATGCTGAGTGAAGACTCTGGGCCAGCAGGGGCAGCACAAGTGCTGGGCTGCTTGGGTTATCTGCCCATACAGTTCCTACAGGGAAGTTTGGATCACCATAATGTGAGTGGGTTTTGTGGATATTTTCTTCCCTTTCTTGAAAATGTTATTTACCTTTTCACTGAAACCCTGTTTATTCATTCTGCTACATGCAATATTTGGATTTTGTGAGGCATGGGAGTGTGTCTGCCTTCAAGCCTAGACAAGGATAGGCACTCCAATGCCCCTTGCCAGGACCATGGCCCCTGGACATTTTAAGGGGAATGGGTTTGTTTCTGTCACACAAGGTGTTCTGAGTGGTGTTGCTGCCACTGCATTCCTGTGCAAGTGTCTGAATTAAAGCAGGACTTTTACCATGAGGGAACATGACATGTACAGATGCTTTGATCTCAGTCTGGCATGGGTTCAACCTGGGATGCCACATTTCTGCCAGTTCCTTTCATTTTTGCAGTGCTGTTTGGTAGGAGCAGGGCAGCATCTCCCTTTCCTGAGCACCCACGGTCCTTGGGCTCACGAGGTAAAGCACAGGCAAAGCAATCTCTTTGCAGAAGCAGGCTGTAAATATCTTGAAACAAATTTCCAGTGTAGAGTTTTTGACTTCCCCAGCCTCTCCCCTAATCCCTTGTTGTTGGAGCTTTTGGGGTGAGACATCTGAAGTCGCACCAGGACACGCATGTAATGCCTCTGATTAACTCACACAATTGCGGGAGCTAACGCCTGGTGCTACCAAACAACGTGCCCTTGTTTCCTCTCTCTCTTTGCAGGGCCTTGCTGGCGTAACATCTTACACTTCCCCAGGATGTGGAGCCTGAAATGAGCACGTGTGGGCTGGGATGGAGCCAGGGAGCTGTCGGGGCAGGGATGCAGATATCCCTGGAGTGTTCCTACAGGTGCCTGATTGCTCTTCTCCAGAGGAGGGATGCTGTGCTGCAGGCTTTGCCTTTGGGGAGACTTCCTGGACAGGGGGGACTGAATGAACCAAACCTTTCTCCTGGAGCTGTCACTGGGAGTCCAAGGTGGATGGAATAGCAGGGAGAATAACAGTTGATCCTGTTTGCCCTCGAGGACATGCATGTGCTTTGCCTGCTCCTTGGGACTTCTGGAGAGGGAAATTTTGGGATGCCTCAGGAAAATGCCACCTTCTGCCTTGGTACATGAAACTTGAATATGGAAATGCTGCATAGTGAAGGGGAGATCAGGAGTGGCAAAAGTTCCACGTCTGATCCCTGCATGGAGGATCCTCCCTGTGCTTCCCACTGGCACTCACCCCACTGCCAGCCAGCCTGCAGCCATGTAAAGGTCAGGCAAAAACCACAGCACTTTTTGCAAGGCTGACTAAATGAAAGCAAGGAGTAGGGTGTAGAAGAGAGATTAAATGGCTGTGGTTTGCCAAAATCCCTGTGTCTGGCACCTACAGATTGCTGACAGAGGCAGCAGTGGCTAAGGAAAGGACCCCTTATTTGTAGCAGCTGTTTCACTTGCACAGACTTTAAAAAGCCTTCCTTGCTGCCCCACTCTGCTGCAGCAGGGTGGGTGTGGAGCTTGGAGATTGTTCAAATTCTTGGTTTCTGGCCCCACAGAGGCTGCTCTGGCTCACGGCGATGTCACCGCGTGGGAATGCACTTCCCCTGCGCTGGGACATCTCTGGCCAACACCAGATACCCTTCCTTCCTGCCTGCTCCCATGGTGGGGATTATTGCTTTTGGCTTCTCCTGGCTTTGAAAGGCATCCAAAGAGCTCAGCTCTTGCAAGCTGAGAGCAGAGACAGAAAGCCTCTCCCTGCCTCACCTGTTTGTGGTTATTCAGCTCCCTCCCTTCACGCTTTGGCACAATAATGGCCTGAAAGTAAAACAAGAGGCAAGTTCTCCTCCCGGCTCAGAGCACTGAATGAAACCCAGC
The DNA here is from genome assembly GCA_013401035.1 of Horornis vulcanius. Taxonomy (NCBI): domain Eukaryota; kingdom Metazoa; phylum Chordata; class Aves; order Passeriformes; family Scotocercidae; genus Horornis; species Horornis vulcanius. The sequence continues at coordinate 38,019 of VZUA01010198.1, read as the reverse complement.
CAGCAGGGCCTATTGAGACAGCATCGAGACAAATGTCAACTTTAACACAAAGAGGCTTAAATGACTGACACAGAAAGGAATAATCTCGGATCTGTTTTCCAGGCTGCTCCCCAGCATAGTTGTGCTGCAGACGGAGACAATTTTCAGTTCCCCAGGGAGATTGTATAGCCAAAAAAAGATACTTGGTGGTGATATACTATAAGACTAGGTCATGAGAATGGATGTTTGGAATAATGACAGAATTCATTATAGACAAACTAAATTAACAGAGTGTCTTGAGAAACATATGGGGAGGAAATTGCCACTGAAGCCCTGCAAAGTGTAGCTTTACTTCTCATTGTGCTGGGTTCTCCCAAGGCCTCCATGAAACAGGACAGGGGGTTATAGGAGTCATTTTGTGGCAACTCTGAATCTGTTGCCTTTTTGTTTGCAAGATGGCTATTTGCCTTTGAATCTTATGAAAAAGTAAAAGTAATAAAAGCTCATGAATAATGGCATTGAAATGAAAATATAGCCACCTCCCCCCAGAAGCAAGAAGAAAATAATGTCCTAGCTGGTGTCTTGTTGACCTTGCTCAGACCTTAGGAGTAAAATGGTGCAGTGTGGGGGGCTGCACTCAGCCATGCCAGGCACCAAGAGCATCCTCCACTGCCCCTGCACTGCATTTTCCTTACCAGTCACTGAGAGCATCATCATCACCCCGTGGTACCTCCCTAAGAAGCCACTAGTCCACCTGCCTGTGTCTGCAAAGAGCTTTGATCCCATTGCAGACCCTTTGGGGAATGTGCTCAGGGTCTTGCCAGAGGCTCCACATCCTGGGCTGCCAGAAGGAGCTGAGGAGCTCCCCAGGAGACCCAGAGAGAGATGTGCAGGATTAAAAAACACTTGGTGCTTTCATTAGGATTAATGAATCCTCAGTCAGCGTCCTCCCCAGGACCTCCACTGCCTGCAGAACTTACCAAAAAGTGTAGCTGCCTTTTGCAATTATCGGTTCAAAGCTGTCTGGTGAAAGCTGGAAGCTCCAGGAAAGGTCCCTGTATCTAAACAGGCAGTGGCCCCATGCTGCTTTTAGGTGGCAAATTGCTGAGCAGAGACTTGGAGCTATGGCTGTGGGCTTCCAGCAGCGAGACAGATCTTGGACTGGTGCCAGATAGCCATGCCCCATGGAAATCTGGAGCACGTGTGTTTCTGAACTATGTTCCTCTGTAGAAGAGACTGCAAGACTGCAGCAAAGAATTGTTGAAGTCAATGAAACAATAAACAGCTGGAGTATAACAGGGTAATGTTTGGTAGAAAAAAGATCAGCCTGGAGAAACTCAAGATGAGTGATTGAATAATAAGGAATTTAGGGAGTTTTGCATTTTATATTTATATTTATTCATAGACATGTATGTAACACCTATATGTAGGTGTCTGAGAGGTAAAGAGAATGTCACAAACCCAGAGCAGTGTGGCACAGGAAAGGCAGGAGGGTGCTCTGCAAGCCAGCACTGGTTAGCCTGGCATATGACCTTTGCTAAGCAATGGCAAATGGTGGCCCCAGATTCAAAAAGTAGAGAATTAAATGATTGAGTTTAATTAATGTGGAGCATTATGAAAATAAAAATTCTTTTATTCAAAAGAAACCTGCTTTTATTTTGTGTCTCCCCACGATCTGTAAGCCAAGCTGGCAGTGAGGCTCGAGCATTTTGAAATATGTTTAGCTTAATATTTCAGGATGTCCCAGTGGCAGGACATGGCAAAGAGTTTAAGAGCAAGGTAAGTGAGTAACCTCAAACAGGAGCTTAACAAGCATCTACTGCAATAGCCTCCCTGGGTCTGGAAAAGAAGTACTGCAGATGAAAAAAAAAAAGCACTGTTGGATTCTTTGTTGTTGTTTTTGGTTGATTGGTTGGTTGGTTTGGGTTTTTTTGGTGGGGGGAGGTTCTTTTGGAAAACAAAAGATCAATTGTCAGTTTAATTTCTCCCTGCATTTAAAATTACTTGAAAATGAATCCATGTGTTCCCTTTTATAATTAATATTTACTTTGAGCAGTGTAGTACCTGAATACTGAANGATATAGATATAGATATAGATATAGATATAGATATAGAGTTTGGTTTGGTTGTTTTTCTGGTTTTTTGGGGGTTTTTTTGTCAGTTGTTGGCAGGTCAACTGCCCCAGAGCCCCAGACCTTTGGGGAAGGCTTTGCCTTCTCCTGGGTGGTTTGAGGAGTGGGGCTGGGGGGATGAGACAATGCACTAACCCCAGGTTTTCTGCCTGTGCTTAAAAGGATTTGCCCTCGTGGCTCTCTCTGATACGGTGTGGAAAAGGAAAGGGACAGGGAAGCTCAGAGGAGCTGACAGGGGCAGAAAAAGGGTGTGAAATTCATACTATCTTGTGTGTCTCCTTTGATGTGTCACGCAGAGATTGTGCAGGCGCTCAGACGGGAAGGGGTTAATGCGTTTCTCAGTAACCATTGAAATGGGGGCTGTTATGGTCTATTTAGGCAATGATCTGTTACAATATCAATGGCATTTTCGATGGCAGTGTCTCCTATTCTTCTATTGAAATCACAATAGCTTTGGAAGTTCACGGCCATGGCAGTCTCAGGGACAGATTTCTGTTCATTTTTCTTTGTTGTGAAGATTTTTCTCTTTTTTTTAGAAGTAAATTAACTCACACAAATGCGAAAGAAGCTTCAAGTGTGTGACCTTTAGACAAAAGCTTCAGATTTGTCATTCTCCTTAACTTATGCTGTGCTCTCAGCAATGCCTCAATACAATATCTAGCCCAGCTTGGGCTACCTGGCCACAAATAGCTGAGCAAGGCTGGAGTGACAACGTGAAATCTCCATTTCTATGCTGTTGTCTGCTTCTAACACTTAGGGAAAAACGTCAAAGTTGGGGAGAGGTTTTAGCTGCTTGCCTCCCATGCATTTTGATATAAAGGGAACCTCCTGTCTTGGCCCCTCTCTGCTTCTTTAGAAACCAGGGGCTAATGCAGTCCCCAGGACTGTCTAGAGAGGTTACTCGCCCAGCCTTCACTTTGATGATTGATGACAGTGGAGAAACTAATGATATTTTATTCACCTGTCAAAAAAATTCCTTGCCCTGGGCAAGGCAAGGCTAGCACGGCAGAATTTTAATGCTGCTCTTTTGACAAAAATGCAGTTATCCCATTTTCCCTAATATATTATCCCCAAGGAAAAAGTGCTGTCCTGCCGAGCCTGTTGCTCTGGGATGCTGCCCAGGGGAATCTCTCCCACCTACAAAGTGCCTTGAGCTTTGAACATGCATTGGGAGCATGAAATGGTCATTGCATTTCCAGGGTGTCCCAGTGATTCTGCCCCTCAGTGCCCAGGCAAGGAAAAATCGCCAGGGTCAGGGGGTGTTTTGAAGCATCTTCCCAAAGAAGGCAAAGTATCTTTAGATCAAGAGCATCCTCCCCTGCAGTAACCAGTTCTGTCTTCAATGTAGGGAACCCCATCAGGCAATTTTCTGGTATTTCTCCCCACTTAGGCAATTTGGTTTTACTCAGTGTGTATATTTCTTAATTCCATGTTATTACTCTCTTCCTTGCTAAGGGGCAAACTAAATAATACCTGTTCCTGTGGCTACCTGTCAAAGGGCTCTTCCTAGGCCAAGTAAACAACATGTAATTGTTAGAAAAACTTTTTTTCCCTGCTCCCTCTCAGGTATACCCGGCTGTGAAGCTGTGTCCAGCTGCACCAGGCAAGATACCCCATCTGATTCTTTCTCGTGGTTCAAAGTGAGTAAAATATCTTGGAAATTAGTTCCAGGAAAGTCATGGAAGCTGTGAAGAGATGGGGGGGCGGGGGGTTGGTTTATGCATTGTTTATCAGCAGATTGCCCTGCTAGATGTTGGTCTGTGCTATATCACAAGGCAGAGAGGAAAAGGACTCCAGAGCCAAGTTCTGCTCCAGTTCTGGGCTGTAGACAGGCTGGTTGGGATGGTTGGGAGCTGACCACCACTGAGGGCCAGATGAAATGGAGCTTTGCAAGGTGCACTGAGCAAAGTGCTGCCTCCTGGGGAGGGACAAAGGGAGCTGACCTGGACAGCTGCTCCCACGGGTTGACTGCCAGGATCTCCCTGCAGCTTCAGTGACAAAAATAGCAACAGCCTGAAGGCAGCTGCTCAGGGTCCCAATGTATTTGCCAGGGATTTGTCCCATGGCAGTGCACTCCTGGCTGTCTCTTGGCACTTACTTCCGAGCCTTTAATCATCCCCAACTTTGGCAAAATGTTTCCTCAAGGAGACAATTGATAAAGCGGATGAAAAGGGATCTAAATGCCTAGGCAGGCTCAGGCTTTGAAAAGCTGGAATCCCACAGCACGGCTTAAAGTGCACAGGTATGAAAAGTAAACATTTCCTCTTAATGCCAGTGCAGGTAGAGCTGTTTAAATGGCATGCCAGCTGCTGTCAACAGCTGAACTAATCTGAAATACTATTAAAATTCATAGCAAAGAAATCCACTGCAAAAAAAAAAAAAATCTTTTTTCAACCTATTTTTAACTTTGCTATGGAG
>VZUA01010198.1:0-33293 GCA_013401035.1 Horornis vulcanius | reverse complement strand
TTTTTTTAACTTTTTTTTTTTTTTTTTTTTTTTTCCTTCTCCTTTTTTAATTAGAAAACATGACTGTCACTTTGAGTTCAGGATCTGGTTACAAGGACTTACCTCTATTTCACAGCAAGAAATTTGTCTTGACAGTAATCAATGCAGGTTATAAAAGAAAAGAAAAAAGAGAAACTTCAAGCATTTGCAATGTGAAGGCTCCAATACACTGTAATTTCAGCTCCTTCTCTTTCCTCCATGGAGAATAAAAATAAAATAATAGTTCTTTTTGAGATCTCCAGTGCAATTATGGAGAGAGAAATTAAACTTATGGAAATGCAAGTTGGTGTGTCATAGAGATGCCAGACTTTGAGCACAGAACCTCTGCAGAAAACATGCAAGTTTCCTCTCTCGAAAGTCTCCCTTGCCTTTTTAAGATTCTGCCCTGGGGTGATAATTACCTGTGGCTGTTATTGCCCCCTGTAAAGTCACAATGCCATGATTTATTTTCACTGTTTTTTTTTAGGAAATGTTGACATTTCAGCAGAAACTTGAAAATGGAGCTGTTTTGCTTCAGAGGAACAGCCACGACACCATAGAGGCAAGGAGGAGCTTGGCCATGTCCTCACCTCTGGCTGGGAATCCCCGTGAGAAACAGTGCTGGGGTTTATGAAACAGCTCACTTTGATTTGCACAAGTTTATTCTTCCAGCAGGAACCTCCTCTTTATTCCCCCCCAAGAAGACAGACCCTTCTCAGGTCGTCTTCTCAGACCACAGCAGCAGACCCACCTGTGATGCTGTGTCTGCCTTATTTTTTTAATGCGTTTTCCAGTGGGATGGGGTTTTGTAACGTTACTCATAACCTGTGGGAAAGGTGTTGGGTGAGAAGTAAATGACTGAGCTAGTAATTCCCACAGCCCTGGAAAGAGTCTCTGGAATACCAGATGGATTTGCCGGCTGTGCGTTTGCCCGAGCTATGACTCTGCATTGCCACTAAGTGGCAGCCGAGTAAAAAACATGGTAAAATGAAACTTTCATGAATAAATGTCAATGCAAGGTGCAGAAGCAGAAAGGAAAATTTCCAAGCTGGCGTTCCTCGGCTCAGCAGTGCCCTGCTGTTTATCCTAGGAAATTAAACCTTGGGAGGATACAGATATTGTAGGAATACACACAGGTAAGCTGAGTGTGCAGGAGACCCTGACTGTGCAGATGGATGCATTGGGGAGCAGATGAACAGTTCAGCCAACTTAAACCTCCTGATTTGGCCAGCATGATATTGAACATTTACAGAAATCATCCTAAAAAAGGGTTGGGACATCAATAAGTGGCATAAAGGTGTGCAGGGTGGGGGTAAAAGCAGGGAATCAGGCTGGTAGTGCTGCCTGCCCCCAGTTACTACAAATGATGCAAAACTGAGCTTCCCCACGTAGCCAGCCCCTGGGTAACGTTTGGTTCTGATGCATTATTAACCATTTTAATTTTTAAGTGGTTTGAAAGATACCTAGGTAAAGCCTCCTGAAAGCAAAGCAGAACTAGGTCAGACACAGAGTGTCTTGGCTCTAATTAGAACCCATACAGATTTTTTAACCTTTTGTGAAATTTGGGGACCTCCGGTACCTCTGCTGCTCTGCTCTGGAGCCGAAGCAGAGATGACCTCTTCAGGGAGAAACAGTAATTGGAAGTGTCAGTTATCTGAAACTTTTATCCGAAAAGACAGGATCCTGGGCACTGTGCCAAGGTTCTTACATTTCGAATATTTTAAAATATTTGAAGAAAGTAACACGCATGGCATAAATTTTAATGTTCAAAGGACTCCTGAGATAATTTTTTTTTTCCAAGTGTAAAGCAAATATTAGAAAGGGAAGATAACTATCACAAAGTCATCTAAAAATGCCAGGGGGCTTCTGTCTCAGACACCAACAAAATCTGATGCTGTCGAGCTGCTGAATTTCAACCAAGGCCAGCCCAAAGCCAAGGCTGCAAATGCTGGTTCTGCATGTGGTTTTTCTACTCCACACTTAATTTGTGCTTAAATTATGCAACATCAGTCTGGAAGTCAGGGAGGCAACTCCCAGTCTTCCCCAATGTGAGGACCCTGCACTGCAGCTGACAGCAGTGTGAATGGACAATGTCTGGGATACAGCAAGGACCCTGGGTGAGCCAGAACACTGAACCTAAATACATGTGGGGTGGGTCAGGGTCTCCCCTGGCACAGGATTTCCTGAGCATTCCCTCACTAATGTGCTTTCCCTCCTTCCCCAGAGTATCTTTGTGTTGGAATTCTCCTGGGGAGGTGGTAGCACCAACTCTGTCTCATTTTGCCATGGGACCTGTGCCAACTTAGAGCCTTTCTGAGGCTTGCTTTTCCTCTTTTATTCCCTGCACAGGGCTGATCTCACTCCCTTGGATGTCTTACCACCTGCAGATGCTGCTATGCAGGATACACTTTTAGCAGGAGGTAACCCCCTGCTCTGTGCTTGCTGGTGAATCTTAAAACACTCTTTGAGGGGTCAGTACCCATCCAGTGGCCTCTGTCACCCTTCCTCCCTTTTCACCCCCACTGCACCTTGTTTCCCTGGGGTAAGTTACACATGGGGTGACATTTCTGGCAGGGCATTGCCCCAGTATGACCTAAAATTACTTCAAGCAGTCCCAAAGGGGCCAGGATTTTCAAATTCTACCCAGGCTGCTATTTTTATTTTCAAAGGTAACAACAAGTGACTATGTTTTCACCTTTGATCCCACCCATTTCCAATACCACCATTATTTACCTTTTGGAGGGGAAGAGGGAAAAAAATAACCTTGCTCCAAAAGTGATGTTTTTGGAAAAAAATTAAGTAATGCAAGACAAAAGCTTGGCTGAATGTACAAGATGTGCCCAGGCTTGTGAGCTGGGCAGGGGGTCAGGAAGCTGTGAGATTTGGAGTGCTGTTTTCTCCAGAAGTTGAATGTTTCCAGTAAAAACTTGTGCTGCTTCCAGCCTGCCTGGGAGCTGCAGCAGTGCCTGTGGGACAGCTTTGGCACGGGACTGGGATGGGTTGCAGCACATCCAGGTGCAGTGGGAGGCAGCTGCTCCTCGGGGGGATGGTGCTGCCACCCTGGGGCTGGCTCCGTGGAGGTCCCTGTGTGTGTGAGGTGGTTTGTACAGCCATAAGCCTCGGGTTCAAAGTGCTGGGCAGGCATCTGTGGGAGCATTATCTGTGCTGTGCAGATGCTGCAGCGTGGTCAGAGCCAAGCACTGGATGAGGGCAGTGTGGTGCTGGCAGGGGACTCCTCACAGTGTGCTGCTGGACAGCCTGTCCTGCCAAAATACCTTCTGCTGGAGCTGCTTTCCCTCAAAACCTGGCATGTTTTCTTCATGGAGCAGCAGGGCCTGTTCCAGGTGGTGATCCTGAGCCCCTCTGCTTTCCTAAGAGCTTTCCCCTTTACCTGCAGTCTAAATTGGCAACAGCTTTTCCTCTTTTTGAGCAGAAACGGTGTAGACCAGACTAATCAATTTATTTCTGCTTACTTCTTTTCATCTGCTGATTCAGACATCAGGTTTCCTCTGCAGTTTATCTCAGGCTCCCATTTGGATTCAGTCAGATGCTGGGTCCTGCTGCCCCTCAATGAAACAGGCAGTGGTAGGTCTGTGAGACAACCTGAAGGCATCCAGGTAAGCACAGAGTTAGAGTTGTTTGTGAGGTGCTTTTGGAGTGGATCACACCCATTTCTGACCAGCTGTGCACCCAGGATATAGAAAGGAGGGTGGAGCTGAATCACCCAGGATTTAGAGAGGAGAGTGGAGCTGTCTCAGAGTGGATTGTCTCCAGCCTGTGATGTCTCTTTAATATCCATTTCTCTCGTGAACACACCCCAGAAGCAATGTGCTGTTCTCAAGCTCTTCTCCTGCACTGTCAGGTTCCTCTTTATTTGCTGAATGTGTTCATTTCCTTGGAAATCAAATTCTTGGCAAATAACAATTTATCCCATGTTTGAATTTCTTCTGTTTACCTCTTGGTGACTCTGCCACCTGTTGCAAAATCAGATTATCAAATGCTCTCTCCTTAACCAACATCTCAGTAGAAATCAGTTACACATGAGAAAAAAACCCCAAAACCCCTCTATTCCAAGGGTGGCACAATAAATTTTTGACTGTTTTAACCTTGTCAGTGAAGTACCAAATGCTGTTGGAAAGCCTACGGCACTATTCTCTGCTGCTGAGCACAGAAGGGGAAATTGCCTTCCACTCTTAAATCTGCAACTTCTTCCTTTTGTGTGATGGTGAACAGAAATATTGCCAGATCATCTTTAAACTCAGAGGTGTTAAGGGCTGGTTTTCCCAAGACAGGAAGAGACATCTAACTTTAGATGTGTGATTGCCTCATTATCTTCAAAGGCAAGGAGCTGTAGCTGGAAGTTAGGGATATCCTGAGGTCCTTCACTGCAATAGAGCCTGACAACACAAGGAATATGAGATGCTCAGATTTGCTGTTACCAATGCTGAGACTTTTCTGTAAGCAGCTGGAGAAGTGGGTGCACACAGGGGCTGGTGCTGTTGTCCCTTTCCACACACAAGCTCAGGACACTCGCCATGAACAGAGGGTAAATACACAGGCTCAGATGCTCCAATAGAAAATTTTTAGTTGTTCTGTTGACCATGCTAGGTTTGCATTGATGTGTATCCAAGAAAGTCTGGCCTCAAAAGCTTCCAGGAAAGAACAACCTGCTGTTTTTTTTTTTTTTTGGTCTAAGTATCAGTTTGGTTTTGCACCTTCATATTTATTCTCAGTGCATGTCTCCTGGCTAAATGGCACTAAATGTTGGGTTGTTACTACATGCAGTTGGATTGATTTATATGGGGTTGTTGTGGTCTTATTAATAGCAAGGTTTGTCTCCTCTGTTAATACTCAGGGTTAATTTTTGTGCACATGTTTGCGTAGGAGATAGTAATAATGGGACAATGTTGATAGGGAGGAATGACTTCTATAAACACAAACATCAGGGAGGTCTCAGAGATCACATCAGCTGGCAGCAATAGCTGATCAATCACATCAGGCAGAGCATTCTTGGGTTGCAAGATGTAACCAAAAGTGTGTATTCTATTTGCCATCTGTTGAAACAGGTTGGGGAGGTATTTTTTCTTTATCTCTTGTATAACCCATTCCTCACAACTCCAAAGGGGAGGGGGCGGGTGCCTTTTGTTAATGGAGCAGCTGTTAAACCAGGTGGGAGAGTGCTCTTATCTCTCCCAGGACCCATCATCCCTTGGGGGTTATCTGCTGTTCATGGACCTTCAGGGCCCAGCACACCACTGATAACCTTACATCAACCCATTGGGAGATGCTCCACCCAGGGGGAGGAGCCAAGCATTCCTACCTCGATAAAAACCTGACATTCAGAACACCAGGACAGCCTGTTTGCACTGGATTCCCAAAGGAAGAGCAGCCCCATCTCACCACCACTGGACCTTCAGAGAAAACTACACCCTTCTACAGGATCCTCTCTGCTCCAACAGAGGCACATCTGTCACTCCAGGAGGATTTGACTGGACTGCTCCCAACACCCTGACCAACAGGGTGTCAGGTTGTGTTCTGACACTGTCAGGGCTTCTAGGATTTTTTGTTTGGTTTTTTGTTTTGCTTGTTTTTTTGTACTACTACATTTGCATTTCTAATATTCCTGGTAAAGAACTCTTACTCCTATTCCCATATCTTTGCCTGAAAGCCCCTTAATTGCAAAATTATAATAATTTGGAGGGAAGGTGTTTACATTCTCCATTCCAAGGGAAGCTTCAGCTTCCCCTGGCAGCCACCTGTCTTTCCAAACCAAGACAATTTGCTTGCTGAGGAAGGTCTGTGTTGCCCCAGAGCCACAAATCCTTTTGCCACAGACATGCTCAGAGTTTGCCCTGAGACATGAAAAGGTTAAAGAATGGTGAAAATTAATCTGCAACTAATGGTGCAACAGCGCAAGGCCAGGCAGCTGCTGTCCAGCAAGAGCCATCTAAACATATACACCATAATGGATGCCTGATCTTCAGCTGATCTCCTACTCCCTCAAGTGTACATAAATGTGAATAGTTTGGGTACCACCAGGGTCCCAAGACCAGCTCTAATCCACCTGACCTGTCACCTTGCTCATGCATCCCCACATTTCAGGGTGGGCAGTAGGGAGAGGAATGCACTATGATAATGTGTCATTTTGGGGAACTATGGATAAGATTTAGTGCAGGAAGTTTGTAATTCATGGCTTTAGAGCCAGTTCAATTAACAGAAGTTTACTTCTGAATGCTTTTAAAGTGAAGGATGCTGTTGCATTGCTTTTGCTGCTCCCACAAGGCTTTATTTTTGCTTTTGCAAGTTGGATTTACAGATTTCCTTTCTCATTAAAAGTGGTGGCAATATTAAGCCTGGGAATCCTTGATGGATTTCAGATTGAATATTGTCAGTCTTGTATTAATGCAGGCTAGCTGCAAATAAATGAGGAAATCCATTAAGCATGTGGTGTGCCTCATAAATATTCCATAACACAAAAGTGTTAATGTAATGATGAGAAAGGAAAAACAAAGGTGTAGGAGTCAGGAAATGCCAAGCACTGAAAGACCACTGTGATCATCTCTAAACTCTCCATTAACAGCCCTTTAGATGATGAGGGCAGTACTGGACCCCTCATGGAGCACTGTGAGCAGTGCACATTTATGATGATATTTATTCTAATGAAATTTTGGAATCTCGTGCAAATTTTTTGTAACATTTGAGAGAGATAATAAATCAAATGTAACACTGCAAAACAAGTTATTGCAATGTAAATAGTGATGGTTTTAGTGAAGCTGTGCTCACTTTCTGACCATGTGCTTGTCCTTTGATGCACAACAGGGTAATTGAAGCTCAAGTATTGAGCCAGCATGAGGCACCGTGCTCTGCAACCACAAAAAATACATGGGAGCTCTGGTGCAATGCAACAAAGTCTGTGCCTTGTGTTTGTGTAGAGACCATTCCAAAGAGTAGGTGATTATGAGAGTTACAGTAGAAATCAATCCAATGCATCTGCCTTGGAGTCTAAACACACTGAACCAAGCATGTGGAGCCTTCAGAACAAACACAGAGAAGTGCAGGGTATCAGTGAGGTGTGGATCCTCTCTGCCAGCTACAGAGACAAATGCTCTGGCTGGGTTTTAATAGAGGTGCATCCATTACTTGTGCAGTGATGCAAAGACAGCCCAGCAGGGCTGCAGCCCCAGAGAGCCCTGCAGTGCCCAGGCACACCTGTGTGCCTCAGCCTGCAAACCTCCCCATCCCCAGCCAGCATTCCCTGCTCCCTGCAGCGCCTGGCAGGAGCAATGCTGTGTTCTCCACCCTGTGCACCAGAAGTTTTTCTGCTGGATAATGTATAGTGAACAATTTTCTGGGCAGTTGATTGTTATCAGTGGATTGTTCTAGTGAAGAGGTTGGCTCCTGGTACTCACCCCTTCCCTTCTGTATAGTTTTGCAACCTGCATTGTCACCTTGCTGCTCCTGGCAGCCCCCTGGTACAGCACTCACTGTTAGCAAGGCAAGGAGTAATTTGTGATTATTTCCAAAACCTGTAATGATGGAGGTGTGACCAGACCTTTGGCAAGCAGCTCCTGCCTGCTGAGATGTTTCTCAAGCTGGCAAGCACCACACACAGGAGAATTTGGCCAGTTAGGGGGGCTGGTGGAACAGATGGAGTGTCTGGCTGTGAGACTCACAGTTTTTCTCAGGTTTCTTCTGCTCCTGGGTCTGAGCAGCACAAGAGGTGGGCTCTTGGCTGGGGTATGCAGGTGTCACTTGAAGCTTCCCCAAGTGCCTCAGCAGCAACGCTGCTTTGTCCCAGGTAGAATTCTAGAACAGGTTTGGGCTGGAAGGGATCTTAAAGGTCACCTGCTTCCAGCCTCCCTGCCATGAGCAAGGGAAACCTCTCCAAACACCTAGGCAGGGTGCTGTGGATTTTTGCAGGCAGCAACTGGACTTTTGGACTGGAGTAGGGCTCTCTACTTCTTGTTCCAGGGAATATTTTTAGTTTGGTTTCAGATCCAAGCTGATGGCTGGGTGTCTTTTAAGAATCAAGTGTATGGAGTGCCATCTTACTTGGCTGAATGAACTTCTGGCACCAGGTTGGTTGGAGGAGACCATGAACATCTATACTATAGATGATCTGAGACCCAAAATCATCTAAAAGATCTGGTAGCAAGCCCATGATAACTTAATGCATTGGATCAGCTCAATTTTGGGTCCAGTGGTGTGGTTTTCTGCCAAATGGGAGTTGTTTATCAAACTCCAGTGGAATGGGATATTCTTGTTTTGGAGCTTTTGTACAGAGCTGTAAATGGAAAAATCTCCAGCATGGGGGCAGGTGGAGATGCCTGTGTCCTAAAGCACCTCTTCAACACAACACAGTGGAAGAGAAGAGCCCATCCTCAGTGCTCCCTCCCACTGCATGAAGCTGCAGCATGAAACAGTTTTATCTGTATATCAGGCTTGCAGAGGCAGCCAAAATATTCTGGAGTTTGTAAACCTCATCATGTTTACTAAAATTCAGCTGTGAGATGATGAGAGTTCTGTCTCTCTGAGTCAAGAAGCACAGTTCTGAATATACAGGAGCAACTCCAAGGAAGGAAGGTGTCTGCCCCTGCTCCCTGTGTGTCTTGTGGCTCTGTAGATGCCTGTGGTGAGATGTGCTGGCTGTCTTGGCCTATTTCAGCACTCCTGGGCATCCTGGTGGAGTTGTGGGGATGTTTGCTGAGGGTCTGATGTGCTTAGCACCTGGATCTGTTGAAACATAAATCTGATTGGAGAGGGAGCAGGCTGGCAGCCACCATACATCTGGTTGTGGTCTGATTCTGCCTGGACAGGTTGCCCACAAGTAGCCACAGGCAGTGTTTGATGGATGTTGGCTCACATGTGCAGGGCAGGCACGTGGCATTTACCCTGACCTTGCAGGGCAGAGACCCTTTGCAGAAGATGTCATTGAATTCGGGCAGAGGCAGGTGGCCTTTCAGTCACTTTCACAGCAGAGATGCCACCTCTCTCCTGTAGCTTTTTTCTCAAAAAAATATTTATTTCTGTCCACAAAGCAAGTAAAACCTGGCTTTCCCTGCTTTTCTCTTTGTTTCCGTCACTCTGTGGCTTTTGAAAGTGCTCTTGCTTGCTGGATTTGGGACATTCCAGTTTTCAAATACCTCATGGCTTTTGAGCACCAAGGGATGAAAGATGACCTTTCCCTTGGGGATGCTCATCCCAGAGCACCACATCCTTTGCTGAGGCATTCAAGGCTCCAAGTGCTGTCTTTCTTTTGTACCTGGTATTGTGTGAGGGGCAGGAGGGCAGGTGCTGCCCTGGCCACAGCAGTGGCAGAGCAGCAGGAGGGGTGGCTGGTTTGGGAGATTCTTTGAGCCCTGCCTGTGACACCAGCTAGTTTCTGTTCATTTCCAAGTTGTCTTCATAGAGTGTAAAGAAATTCTGTACAGAGAGATAAAATGGTCAGATGCCCTGCACTCTCAACTGAAGCACAGCTTCAGTACAGGGCTAACAAAAAGCTGTGCAGTGTGATGGATAGCTATGATACGTGAAATGTGACATGTTTCTTTGGCAATAACATTAGAAATCCTTGGCTTATTGGTACGAAATGAAAGAAAAGAATATAAATCCATCTATTGCAGAGTTTTCCAACAAAAATGTCAGTAGAGCTTTTGCCACATGTGTTATTTCTACGTAATTGACACTTCCTTTCCCAGAAGCTTTCGTGTCTTGGTCTTCATTCTGTGGCCAGAATCTGCATGGAGACTTCATCAGAAGCTGCATCAAAGTAACTCAGTAGTAGAGGAAAAACAAGGTTAAAACAGGGAAAAGTAACAATGGTTTGATAACTTCACAGAGTGGAAGCTGCTAATTTGTGGTAGATCAATTATCAAAGTGTCAGGAATGGGGAGGTTCCAGTTCAGTTTCCTAAAAGCCAGCCAGTGTCCAGGATCTTCATGTTTATCTCTCTCTGAGCCATTTAGATGCCTTCTCTTAAAGGATGTTTTTCCAAATGACACTGTTTAACTAATGCAGAATTCCTATGTCTGAAGGACAGTCTGTGATCCAGTCCATTGACTCCTGATTTCATTTAAACTGCAATTCATTATTTTGTTCCTGTGCTCATTCAAGAACCCATTGTTCATTACTCTTTCATCACTCTGTGATTGGAACAATTTGTATCTGTCGTTCTTACATTGGCCAGATAATGAAATAATCATTTGTGCATCTACACTGTGTTTTACATTTATTTTTCACAGTGTAATTCAATTTGTAGGGTCATTTTATCATTCTGGAACAAATTGTGATTTTGTTTAAGCATTTGCTGGTTGGTAACAGTCTGCAACTGCCAACATCAGGAAATATGTTGGGATACTGCTCTCCAGAGACAAAGGAGGTAAAATTATTGCTGATCCTCCAGCTAACAAAACCAGCCCACCTTCTAGGAGGAAGGATTCTGATGTCCAAAGTATACTGGTTTTACTGAGCTGAGTCCTGCACTCCTTCCCAGGGTTTGGGTCAGCCTTTCGGAGAGAGAGATAATAATAAGGGATAAGATTGCCTTAATAAAATTGAAAGTAGATGATAATGCACCCAGAGCACAATTATGGTGCTATTCAAATGAGCTCCCATACTCAAGGAGGTCAGCAAGGTTATGATTTCTAGAGGGGTCAAGAGATTACAAGAATAAACTAATTATTCTGGCATCAAATAGATAGAAAGGTGATTGCTGATTGGTTAATTCATTTTTCTTCTGTGGATCTATTTCTGTTCAATTAATTAAAATGACACATATGTTATACTCTCCAAATATCACCCACATTATTATGTAAAGGTTGAGTTAGTCATTACATTGGAAAAGGTCAGGGCTTGAATTCAATGCTGGAGGGAGATACTTTCTTCCATTTACTCATCATCATTACCATCCAGTTCCTGCTTGGCTGTGGTTTTCAATGAACTTCCTTATCCTAGGAATGACTCCCATTTCAAGTTCCTTGGAAAGGTGACTGTCTTGGTGCTTCTGCTCAGTGGGTGTGTGGGGTTGGGTCTTCAAGGGACTCTTCTGTCTTCACAGGCTCTTCCTGCAGCAAAACCCATATCTTCTACAATGGGAGAAGGTGAGATGGATATTTACAGGCCTTGTAAAACAGCCACAGAATATTCCAGGTTAATATCACATAGTTTAAACATTTGTTTATGCTGGTTGCAACAGGAGTGACTGAGAGTACATGTGGCCATGGGATTTGCCAGAGTCTAAACATAAATCTGTGGTCACATTTATAATTTTAATGCCTTATGTGATACATTTGACTCTAATTTTAATGGCCTAGAAATACTTTTTTTTTTTTTTTGAGTAAATATATTAATTCTTCTTAGTTACGCTCCATTAACTGGTGTTTAGTTAACGTGGTGTAGACTGTGTCAGCCCTCTTAATAGAACAAAATGGGGAAGAAATGCTCTGAGACACAAGCTGCCACCAGATTTTTCTTTAGAGAGAAAATACCAGCAGAAAAAAAAACTGTGGCAAGGTGTTAAAAAATCACCTGCTTCTTGAGGAAGATACAATTGGGTAATGATCCATGGAAACATGAACATTTCAGATTGCAGATCTTCTGCTCAAATTTATGAGCAGCTGTCAGGGCGCTGGTGCTGCTCACCCCACGAGGGGGATTGCTCTTTGCCAAACCATAATGAGCTGATTATGGGTGGTGCTAGAAAAAGTATGGGACTCTCAGAGAAATTGCAGTGCATCATATTAACTTCCCTCTGATGCTAGCAATTCCCCTTCATATTGTAATACCGATCACTGTCACTAATATACCATGAAATTCAGATGTATAATGTAGTGTACAACTCAACCTCTCATTTCAAAGGTTTGTTACCCATAATCCTGCATGAGTCATTAGCAATGTCACTGAACAGAGTAAAACTCATTCACTTCTTGCAGTGTTTCCCCTGCTAGCAAATAACTGACATATTACACGTGGGCACAATGCTTGATCCTCCAGAGAGCTCTGATTGTGGCTTTGTGGAATGTGGGCCTCTTTAATGGGCAATCAGACCCACTATCCCCAGTCTACAGGCCCTGCTGGATGGCTGAGCAGCTGGGTACTCTCATAAAGCACCTATTTGCTTTTCTTTAAATTATTTATCTATCATTTATCTATTATTATAATCTTTAAATTATCTATCTGTTGTTTATGGTATTTGAAAGGCAATATCATGGTAAAAAATGAAAAAAAATACACTCAGCAAAAATGAAAGAACTGAAGGGTAGGGTTAAAATTTGGAAAAGAACTTTGATTTTTAGTAGACTCAGTCTCACCTGCAAAAGGTTTGTGGCCCAAGTTTAGAGGTGAGGGTAAGCATCCAGGTCCTTCAGGAGCCAGCAGCAAAGGGCCAGGAGTGAGGCCCAGCATTATCCATCCAGAAATGAGGCATAGATGAAACCCAGCTGTCACTGGAAAAGCTCTCTTAGTTTTTATTGCAGGGACAATCTTTCTCAAGGCAGGCTCAGCAGAAGGTTTCACAAGGAAAGGGACTGCCTCATGTTTCAAGAAGAAAAGGGATGACTTTAAGGAGCCTCAGCCTACTTGTTGGGTTTTGATGTTCCACAGGTGGTTTTGTTGGCCTTCACCATGGGGATGTTGGGTTTTTCTGTCTGGGGATGTCATCTTGAGCTCTGATGCTGTTACCCTGAGTGAGGTGCCCCTCTCAGCCACGCATTTGCAGCTTTGACAGCAAACCATGGGCTACAGGACAGGCCTGTGATTGACACTGAGCTGCAGATAATAATTTTGAGAGTGTAGTTTTGTGGTAGATTTTCACTTAGCTCGCATTTCCTCATTTTGCTCGTGTGAAAGTTAAATGGGATGGTGTCACAAGCCTTCCTGAGCCAAGATGTATCACATCTACCGCTCCCCTTCGCCTCTCTGCTAATTATCTTGACAAATTGGTTTGCCGTGATTTACTTGGAAATCCTGCTGGTCGCTTCCCACCTTCTTATTGCCAGACTGCACACGTAATGCTTGGTTGTTTCACCTGGTCTTTTTGCAGGAAATGGTTTGTCCAGAGAGTCTGGGCCTCCTGCAGTCATGGGGCATCATCCTCCACGGAAATTCAGAGAATGGTGCTCCTGGGTGAACTCCAGAGCCTGCTCCTCTCTCAGCAGAGAAGGTGGGTTGGCAGGTTAGAGCTGACAGTGAAGGAGACTGTGCTCTGGATCTGCAGCCTGTGTCTGATGAATGTCAAGGTCGTGCTTCCTTCTGGTTCACCTTGTACCGCAGCTGAGATAAAATGTCTGGAAATGTCACTCCCTTCCTGACCTCTAGATTAGAAACACATTAATAGGTTGCCTATTTGTTCAGTTTCTTGTTTAAATTAAGTAATTCCTTTTACACCTTTTTATTTTTAGTAACATTTCTCTTGTATGCTTTTTTTTTTCACCATTCTTGCATCAAGACCAAGGTCAGGTCAAGAGCTTTTTGGCTAGGAGATGATTCTTTTCAAGAAGTCACTCTGACATGTTGATGCTGCAGCATTTGAGGATTTTACAGAGAAAACACACATTTAAATGGCAGGTGAAGCACACTGCAGGCTGAGTGGCAGCAAGGTTATAAGATCACCCATCAAGGCATGGCTGAAGTTTCTTAATTTTGCCTGAGCTGGGCTATGTGGAGGTGAGGCTGCAACTTTAATTCCAGCTCTCTCAGCTAACAAGGTACTTTGTGGATTCTCCCAGCAATGGTGTCATAGGCAGTGGTTCCTGTATTGTCAATTCAAGTACTAATTCTGCCATTCCCAATTTATTTCATGTAGTCTCTGCAATCTCCATGTTTTCTAATGTCACAATGGTGATGAATCTATTTCTGTTCCTGAAAGGATGCAAAGGAGGGCCTTAGAGCTAGTGCAGCCCTGTTAAATACCTTGCTGTCAGGGCATACCAGAACTCCAATCTGTTTTTTAAACACAACTTCCTAACAAATCTGTTTAAAGGAGTACACAATTATTCGGAGTGATGCTTGTGACAGTAACACAGATGACATTTTAGATGTTCCTCTAAATGACCTAGCTGAGTGGTGGTTTATGACCTGATTTGCACACCAATGGTTTTGCCTATGCAATAATCAGGCAGCCAGACTCAAAGTGCAATTAAAAATGAGATCCAAGCTGTTACCAGTTTAAATCAGTGCTAAGACATACCAACCTGGGAATGATAAACCATCAGTGACACTATCAGTAACTTACAGTAAATTAACTTTTGCAGCTTGGCCTGGGCTGAGTGTCACAGAGCAGGAATGTTTTATCTGGCAAAGGCTGTGATCTCATGTCTGGATGCTGTGTGATATGGAGGGATAGCCAGAAACTTTCAGCAAAACAATTTCTCATCAGAAAATATTAGTTTATCTGGCCCACAAGTTTTGTCAGGGAATTTGAGCTCCAGCAAAGGTTAAGGCATTCACCATCATGTTTGTTATCTAAACCTGATTTTCTGAAGCTCTGTGTGAGTGCTCAGATTTCTGAGACCCAGATACACTGGCTGACTCTCTCTCAATCCTTATTCTTCAAAGCCCAATTTTGACACTTTTTAAATTTTGGATCTATTTCTGGCCACCTCTACTGGTGTATCCCTGCTTGGTGTTTAAATGGCAGGGTGAACAGCAAAGAAACCTTCCCTTCAAATTCCATTTCAGCTCACCACTTTTGTAAATTTGAAAATTTGCATAAAAACATCAAGTCTTTCCTGCGGTTTCTAAATTTGGCTTTAGGAGAAAAATCATTTTAAAGAGCCTGAGAGTGGAACAGAGGAATGTCTACAAGCCCACATACATCTCACATCTACATTCCTGCTTTTTTTGCTAAAATTTTTCAACCCAAATGCACAAAGTGCCTCAGAGATGTTCAGGTAAGCCAGATGTTTTGTGCACAACCAGCAGCTGTGGGGTCCAGGAGCAAGTAGAATGTGAACCATGCCTAATTTTTAGTCATTAATATTAATATTGAGTCAATTTGGGGTTCTGGTCTTCTTCTTCCATCTAACAAATCTTTCTGCCCTAAAGTTCTGCTGGGCCTGGTGGATATATGAGAGGCCACAAGGCTGGGCTTCCTCTGGAGTTTGAAGACCAGCAAGGCAAGGGGTGCTTTGGCTGAGTGCACAGGAGTTATGCAGAAGAAAATGAACTCAGCTGCAGCTGGGGACCCCACCAGCACAAACCAGTGAGCTGTTCCTTCTCCCATCATGTTGTTCCACTGTGGCACTCATTACTCTGGGAGGCTGAGGTGGCCAAATGGTGCTTAAATGGTGCAAAAAACAATTAGATGAAATCATGGCAGAGAGATGCAGCAAGGGCTGTTACACACTAGGAGACTGCAGAAAATCTCTAAACCCAAATTATTGGGGCCCATCAAGCACCCCAGGCAATTACTGTGTGTTTGTCCTGCTCCTAAGCTTCTCTGCAGACATACACAACTATTTGGTCTTAGAGACAGGGTGCTGAAGCTAAAGGAACTGGTGATCAGTGCCAGCCTGACCATTCTCATAAAGGAGATGTCTTTAGACAACTCTCAAAATGTGCTGTCTGTAGGATCTCTTGGGTAAGTGATGTGAACTCTCAGTGAGTCTGAGAGCTGTCTCTGCTATAAAGAACCTCAGCTCCCCATTAGGAGACAATTCTGAGGGGGCTGGCAGGCATTCCTGTGTCCTGCTGGAGAGCTCTGTGTCTGTATTGGGCTCTGTATTGTCTCACATTAATAAGGAGAAGAGGATAGAAAGATATAAAAACAGCAGAGGATTATTTGGCAATTCCAGTGTCACCAGGATCTGATCCCAGCAGTTCAACATAATCACCGAAAGAGGAGAAAATCCAGGAGATTTCACTGGAACTGAACAAGAGCTTGACAGCTGGCAAATGCTAATGTAAGTAGGCAACTGGGAGTGCGGGGTGGAGGGAGGGTGGTGTCGTTTAGCATCACTTACAGAAGTGTCATTTAAGTCTGAAGAGAGCCTGTAGAAAACACATCCCTTTCTGCTCAGCTCCCCTGCCCTGTCACACATCTGCCTGCCCAGTCCTGCTGTGCCAGAGGGTGGTTTGGTGCTTGTGGAGTTCATCTCGTGCAAAGCATCTCCAAGGTGGCCTCGGGTCACACAGGCCAAGGCAACCTGCCTCCTCTGTGGCTGGCTGGAGTGTCAGCACAGAGGCTTAACCTGAGCTGGAGCATTGTCCTGCTTTTGCTGATCCACTGGTTTCTGCCCCAGGGATGGGGATGTGGAGGAGAACCAGTGGCTGATGCAGCCTGGCACAGAGCAGAGCTGGGTGTGCAGCCTTAACACACCAGCACCCCCTGTGAATTCTTCTGCTCAAACAGCCAATTTCTTCCAGGGGCATAAAGGCTGGAAATATCTCTGTGTGGCTGTTGTGCTTTTTCTACTGGCAAAGTTTCCTAGTTCTAACCACTCATTGGTTTCTCTGGACACTCATCATCCAATTTCACTTCTGTCAACTCCCCCACTGGGCTTCTGGCAGCTCATTGTCACCAAATGAAGCCAAATCTTTTTTTGGATACTGGTAAATGTGGCCATTTTTGTTGTATTAGAAGTGTAATTCTCGCATAAACATCAAACCCAAACCAATGTTCTTGCAGCAGCAAGCCAAGCATCCATGGTGGTCTGTAGATGAGGTTTGCCCCAGATCAGTCCCTGGGTGCATCAGGGTGGTGTGCACACTATTCATCCAGCAATATCCTCTTCTGCACCCAGGAACATTTCTCTGGCTATTCTTTCTTCCTGTACAATTAACTATTTAGCATTTGACAGCTCAGGAAAGTTTGATTGTATTCCAGCAACCATCTGTAAGCACCTTCCACGGCATGATTTTTCAAAATCACTCCCTGGCCTTCATTTCCAGCAGTATTCTCTAGAAACAGTTGGGCCATGTTTCATTGTAATGTCAAGATTGTACTTTTTTGCATCCAAATAATAGTTTTGTTGTCCAAGGATAAGGTTTTTTGGATTTAGAGCTGCTGGTTTGGTATTCTCCCTCATGTTAAATATCCATGCTGGACACTGTGCTTTCCCTGAGGAATAGAAAAAATAGTGAAGGTTGCAACTGCAAACCACATTCCTTTCTCATTTCCTGAAAGGCATTGGGCTATTCAGAGTTTCAGAGGTATTGTTTCCTATCATAGACCATATGTGCCATGGGATACACTCCAGTAATTCTCCATAGAGGCTTAATATTGAACAGATAAACTAAATGTTAATGAATTATATTTACAGGAAACTGTTTTGCTTTGTTGACCATGTTACAAATAAAGTTCTGCAGGAAGAGAACATCTGGGTTTCTGTAATCCAGCCTGCTTTTCTGCAGGTTACTTTTGGTTTCCTGGGAAATGTTCAGTCTTAAAGATCTTGGTGATGACTTGTATTTGGATGTTTCTTCAGTAGTCCCTGAAGCGACACCTTAGCAATGATAGGCTTCAGGAGCTTGTGGGTGTGTTAATTTGAATTAATTACAGCAGCTTTGACTTGCCTTTGCTATAAAATTGACTTGCTTAATTCACCCACTAGATGTTGTCACTATTAAATCCAGAAGGTTTATGAGGATAAAGGTCTTGGGATTCTGGTGACTCTCCTAAACACTTAATCAGAGTAGAGCAGGAATCAGTCAAATGCGATGTCCTATTTCTGTACTTAGGGTTGATGGTCATCCAAAAATGCAGGTGCATGAGAATCTCAAACACATTATTATTTGATATTATTCTAATTCAGAAGCTATGTGGGGGGGTCTCTGCTCCTCTGGGGAGCTGCATTAACTATGGGGTTTCACTCTCTGTGTTTCCAAAACCAGCAATAAGTGGTCCTGGCGAGGGAGGAGAGAGATATATGTGATAGTTGTCACTTCACTAAGTGAGAGCCATGATGGGGACAACTTCATCAATCAGCACAATGGCTCCTGGGCCTGGGCTGCAGCTGGAGACCCTGGGCCTGGCAGACCCTCAGGGCAAGCAGCTATCCCATGGAAAAGGACCAGTGCCAGCTGCTTTGGTAAATTAAGATGTAGCAGCAGTTTCCACAAGACTTCTCAGATAGCTCAGGGCTATCCCTGTCTTGGGCGTGGGGGAACAATCTTGTGCTGAGCTTGGAGACACTGGAACACCCTGGACTGGGAATGCTGGTATGGGTATGCAGCTACAGAGTTTTTCATATGGTCTGACAAGGAAAAAGCTTAATCAAAGGACACACATTTCTAAGAGTCATTTTTAATCGGATGTTTCCCTAAGGAAAAATGTTATGTTGAAATAATAGTGATGGGCTAGCAGTCTCTGTTTGTGCCTTTAAAATCTAAAATCCAGAGGGAGTGGCAGTCAGTGTTCATGTGAGGAAGGTGACAGGAAACATAAACAATTAAAATATTACCGTAAAGAAATATATTTTTAAATAGAGAGAGAGAAAACCAGGGACCCTGGTGGTTAGAGATTTACCTGGGTGAATCTAGGGTAGTTTAGAGAGGTTAGACCAGGAGTCCTGTGTGCTTTCCCTGGGCCATGCTGGCAGGAGTGTGCCCCTGCAGACCCACTACCCTTTGTGCTGGAATAGTCACCCAGCTCTGTGTATCACTGGGAGAGTTCTCCATTCAACCCTTCTATCCACTTTTTTTCCTACCTGAAGAATAAATAGAGCAGGAAAGAGAGATGAAATTCTGTCAGCAGTTCCTGGATGAGCTGTAATGTGAAGCCTTTTACCTTTCAGTGAGAATGGGAGGATTATACACTGTCCTGTCAAGCCAGGATCCAAGGTCCTGCCCACACAGGCGTATGGATAATTTCTCTTTTTATATTCTTTACATTGAGACACCTCACCCCAAGATTAAGACTGCTGGTAAGTCAGCTTCATTGGTGCCTGGAACACTGCACTATGTAAGCTGAATTTTTGTACCTAATATGTGGAAGAGATTTTTTGTCTTTTCACATGTGCTTCTTTAGGGTTTTGTCTTCGTTTTCCTCTGAGTATGTCTGGGATGGTAAAAAGGTCTGTTCCTCTCTCATGAGCACCGCCAGGAGAGTTTCACACAGACCATGCTGCAGTTCTGCAAAGAGCTGGTTTCTTCTTCAGAATTTAATGTTTGATTAACAAAACGTGTTAATTTAAGTCCAGTTGGAAATTAAATGACTCTGATGGGAGGCACAAAGTGCCATTTCAAAATACATAAGAGCAGGCTTGGGCACCCTCTGCTGTACAGAAAACACAGGGGTTTGCAAATGTGATGTGTTGCTGCACAAAGCACTCATGGGTCACTGGTGCAACCAACTCATCCTCCAAATGATCAAATGATCTATGTGGCAGGGACTGGGCATAGAAGAGATGGCCACAATCTGAACTGAACAAAAGTGTAGAGTTGGAAAGTTTGGCTGCTTCCTGTTTTAAACAATCGTTGTGGATCAGCCTGGAATTTAAGGACAAATAAGCTATGGGGAAATAGAATCAAGACAAAATTTTCAATTAAGTTCACTGAAATTGAATTGACTGGGAATAGCATGGAATGATGGAATTCAGGATGGATGAGATGTGATAAATAGGAAGAGCAGCCTGAGAGACCTCACTAAGCTCCTGCTCCTCTGTGGCAGGGAGGATGCAGACCTGAAAGTATATCCAGGGATAACTTTGCAGGAAGCTATTCCAAGTGACAGTTTTTCCTTGAATCTTGCTGTATCAATTAGTAATGATTTGTGGTTAGAGTAATTCCATATTTCATTTGTTGTGTTTATTGCGTAGGGTATTAACATACTGAGTAATGGACCTGAAGCAGCAGAGTGATACAGCTGAGGGTTTGCTCATGTGATGGAGCTGGTTGGTGATCAATTATGTTTTTGTTGTTCAGGAAAATGCTAGTTTTTATGAGCATTCTTTTCTCTGTGTGCAGTTACAGTAGAAAGCAATATGCTTTAAAATGATTATATTCTAAGTAGTCCTAAAAGTCTTAGTATTGAAAAAATGAAGCCTAAAAGTTATGTTTCTTACAGGGTTTTACATTCATTTTAATCATATTATTCTTCCTTGTAAGGAGTGTCCCTGTGGTGGTCAAAAAACACAGGAATTGATATAATCTCCTTTGACCACAAGTTTATGTTGTAAGTCATTAGATACAGAATTTGCCTGTTTCTTTATGAAATTTAACACCTAACTTTGTATTGGCATTAAAAACAATTTCTACTGCTCTGCACATAGGCACAATCCATTCCCTGCTCGGGGCATCCTTCAAACCTGTTAGAAATGCACATAAAAACCAGGCCTCAAATATCTCAAGATCAAATCAAATAACCCCACAACCACATGAATGCAATTAAGATAAACGTGTTCACAACCCCCCAACAGATTCCAGTCAGCCCAGCTAATCTCCTGGATGATAATTAGTATAAAAGGTGGGCATTTGACTATAGCCTCTGTGTTTTGTGTAAGATTACTGAGGGGTTTAGTTTCTGGGTTTTTTTCCCCTTCCAAATTTCTTTTAGGTGTTTGTTGTGCATCAACTAGATTTTTTTTCTTGCCTTAGGAGTTTTATAATTTTGCATGTGTTTTTGGCTGTCTGTCCCTGAGCTCCTGGGCAGGCACACATCCATTCCTGATGAAGATCCTGTTTTCTTTAGGCTCCCTGATCAGCTCTACCTTTGGCTTATGGAGCATGAGTTAATTAACCACCCTGCTGGCTGTGAGAGAAATACCCCTGCAAATCCAGGCTGAGAATCCACATGAAGTAAAACAGTGGAAAGAAAATCTTACAATTACAATGAAGGAAACTGCAACTAAAATTTGTTTCACAGGAATGACACAGTGCTTTAGTTAATGACTGATTGCCAAAAGAGCTACATATATACACATAGATGAGAAAAATCAATATAGTTGATGAATCCCCTTCTGTTTTACAGCCAGGGATAATTCATTTCCAATGACCCTCCGTATTTATGTGTGTGAGCATCAAATAAGAGGAAGGACACTAACTATCCCAAAAAAATGGCTTATGCAAAAGATCAGAACACCTGTTTCTTATTGTTGGGGCTTTCTGAACTCTCAGAAGTGGAAGAGAATTTAATAGAAAAATTGAATTGAATACACATTTGAATTGCAAAAAGAAAGACTATTTTATGCATTAAAAAGTGCTTCTAATGACATCTATTTTCATAATAGTGTTTTGTGAAATGAATGGTTTGGACAAAAGCTCTGGTAAATTGTCTGAAACAACTTTCTGAAACTCAAATAGCTGCTAATGGTAGTCCTTGACTTCTTGTTATATTTCTTTCTTGCATTTAATCCTTCTCAGACCATTATGCAGAAGGACATTGCTTTGCTTAAAGGGTTATCAATGTCATCAGGCACTGGAAAAGATTTGGGCACATTTTAGCCACCTTTTGGCAGATGGGATTCACGTGTCCTTTTGGGACTAAACAGAATCTCATTGAGGTTGGAAACCTTCAGAGAGGATCCCTGAAAAGGCTTTTCCACTGCTTCATGGTGGTGAATCTCCGTGGGGGAGTGGAGTTATCAGCAGTCACCCCATCACTAACCACGCAGGACATTTTTCATTTTAACTTCTATTTTTGCAACTTTTCCAGGGAAATTATACTTACAGAGCAGGAGTTAAAATCTCCCTTAATCTTAACAGCATCTTTGGGCTCTGCTGTCCCAACCTCTCCTTGTCTCCATTGGGTGTTTCTATAGCAACTCCCCAGGGAGTTTTCCTGTTATCTGGGTGAAGTTAACTGGAAACAAGTAAATATACTTGAGATGAAGTGGTGTTGGGGAAGACTGATGAGGCCTCCAGAGCATGATCTGAAAAAAAAAAAAAAGCTGAATTATTTGCAGAACCTTCCTCGTTGTAAGAGGCTTGAAGCTCCTGCAGTCAAAGATTTTGCTTAAAGTACACTTGTCCTCTGTTGTGCCAGCACAGTCCCAGGTACAGGAAAATTTCTCTGCATTGATAATAAAGCATATGGAGCTCAAACCAGCCAAGCCTAGAGGTGCCTTGCTAGGGAATGGGATTTTCACAGGCAGTTTGAGAAGATCGATTGTCCCTGTTCCAACCAAATTATAATAAACCTGGTGTCATGTCTCATTAGCAGGCATTTCTGTGTGGTTTCATACTCTGTGGGTGAGATCCATCTCCCAGCTCATCCAGGGGCTGCCAGGGTGAAGCAACACCTTTACCACCATCCATCAGCAGTGTGGGGAGCCAGACCCAGCACCACTGACAGAGGAGGTGGAGGATGGGCCTGGCTAAAGGGATGCTCTCAAAGGAAAGAGATCCTTTCTGCAGCTTTCTGTAAGGAGCTTGGTAGCTGTTGTGGCAGCTTTTCTCTGAATGAATAACCCAGATTACACTGAGTCAGAAGATTTGTGTCCCAGTCTAAAGCCTGCTTGCTTCACTCCACCTCCTGTTTCCAGGCTGTGGACCAGAATTTTCCAGGCTGGTGTTGTATCTGACGTTGATGGGCTTTTCCTTTGCGTTTTAGACAACCACAGACCAAGCTGTTGGCAGGCCAGCACTTACTTGAGAGCTGCCAGACCTTTACTAGACAGTGAGCATCTCTCTTTGAGCTTGACAAGTGTCTCCTGTGGGCAGCTGTGACCTCCTGCTGCTGTCACCCCAGGGAATGGAAAATCTGCCTCCTGTGCAGCCAGAGCTGCAGATACTAGCCAGCTCCTTTCCCTGCTTCAATTTTTTGGATACCAGCCGTGTGTTGCTTATCATTGGTTCTGATCCTTAAAGCCAAGGTGCTGATTCTTATCTGCAGCTTCAGCTGGGCTTAAATCTTTATCCTCACTCAGTGAGTCTGAGCACTGAGTGTGCAGAGACATTATTAGATTATTAAATCAATGACACTCAGGTTATTAGTCACACTCATCCGCATTACCTGACACTATAATGACGTTCTATTTTTACTTGCAGCCTACTAATGTCCCAGAGGTACTGAAATTATGACCAGAAAATTAATTTCTATACATTTGAACAAGAAATAGAAGTATAGGAAATAATCCCACATCAATGGTATAAATCCTAATGGAGTTGTTCAGAAAAGCAACAGGGAAAGGGAGAGGGTGGAGAATGGTGTCTCACATGAAGCCTTCCCTCTGTGCTGCCATACCAAATCCTTATGGATATGATGGTAGCTAGTAACTGGGACAGACTATTTTAGCTTGTAATTCACTTGGGGCAATTAGGACTTCTGAGCTGGCACTAGATTTTCCTCACTTAGCCAAGACTTTCTTGCAGAATCCTTCCACCAGGATGATGCAATGGGATTGTTTTTATGTGTGAAATCAAACCCTGTAAGCAGAAAAAGGCAAGATGTTGTTTACGTTTTCAAAAATGACTCCTTAATCTCAGGCAAATTATCATCCCAGTCCCCAGGCTGAGTTCCAAGAAGTAAGGTCCAATCTGATGACTCCTGAAGACTGAATTCAATGTTATTTCTGCTTTGCATGACTAACCATCTGCAGGCTGGTAGGAATCTGTTAGGGTGGAAAAATACCATGGGAAATGCTCGAAGTCCAGCCATGCCCTTGTCTAGCAGAGCAGTACTGGCTTCTTCTCACCCCTGCAGCCAGAGAGATGCAGAAATGTGGCTCCAAGGGCTCTGCTCCTCACTTTGAACCCCTGAGTGGGAGCTGCACTGGGTGTGGGGTGTTGCCAGGGTGGCTGGGCAGCGTGCTGGTATGGGGGGAAGGCAGGGGGCTGGCTGGAAGAGGCGAGCTCTGCGGGGGTACCACAGCACTCAGCCAGCTTTCAGCAGGCAGGGACAGCTTCTAGAGGGAAAACAGTGGGGAGCAGATGGTGAAACACCCCACAAGGGAGAGCCGTTCACACTCTTTCCCTGTGCCACCCACAGCCCCAGATACTTCCAAGTTCTCTGAGCTTATTGATTACCAGGGACAAATCTCCATATTGCTAAATTATAACTTGGTTTTAATGCACGTCTTCACACTGTATTTATTTCATGTTGGCAATTAATTCCAAAGTGCTCACTGTTCCAGAAATTGAGCAGGGGGACTTTCTGAGATCTTCCACTGAGGAATTGCCACTTAAAAATGGAGAAATACATATGAGTATGGGTGTGGGAGTAAGTATTGGTGGTACCTGCTAAATGCATGTTGCAGGATGCTCTTGAGAGCAATGTTTGTAGTAGAATTATAATGAGCTGAGTTATTTAGGTATAATTAAAATATGGGAGTGAGAACTTGTGTGGAAATCCTTTTCTCTAAGCTTTGGGAAATCTGCTAATAAGACATAAACAT
This sequence comes from Horornis vulcanius, assembly GCA_013401035.1. Taxonomy (NCBI): domain Eukaryota; kingdom Metazoa; phylum Chordata; class Aves; order Passeriformes; family Scotocercidae; genus Horornis; species Horornis vulcanius. The sequence continues at coordinate 9,006 of VZUA01010198.1, read as the reverse complement.
TTAGCAGCTCAGCTCGAGTATGGTGTGCTCTTTGGTTAAACATTAAAGAGGTATTGTTGAGTGGTTTTAATTAATTAGCTGTGTTTTAAATTAAATCAATTTGGAGGAGTTAGGCTCAAAATTAATGTTGTTTTCACCTGGTGGGGAATGTCCTTTAAGTTATCAACATCTTAAACACAATGAAAATTAAAAATGCCTTTAAGAAATGGTTGCACATGGTTCCCTTTTCTCAGAGAATGGCCAGTATTCTGATGATCTGTCATTATTGTCATTGCTAGAACAGCAGTAAAATTAGAGCATTTTAGGCTCTGTCTGTTACAACCAACATTTACACATCTTCTAGACATGCAACCCCCATGTCAAACCTGGCATGTAGAATCTTGAATATAATGTTTTCTTTTTTTTAGTGTTTCTTATGATGGTGCAACATAGCACTTTCACTGCCAGGTAAGAAAGGTTGTCAAGAAAGTAGGTTTAATATGTTTGCTGAACACAAGTGGGGTGTGGGTACTGTACACTCATCCTCCAGTATCTGTGAGATTCCTGCCCAGTTTTAGCCACTTTGGGTAGTGGGAAAAAGATCTCAAGGTTTGTAGAATTCCTTGAGAAATTGTGTTGTGAAAATTCACAGATAGCTCGGGGAGGGAGTCCAAAAGAGTGACTGCACCAAAGGGAGATGGAGCACAGTGAGATACAGATGAGGGAAGTGATGGATGCAATCCAGTTCTCTGGTTTGTGGGGGAAAGGGGTTTCTGTTTTTCTCATTGCTGCTTAGATGCCTTGTGTTAGATTTAGTGAGGGTGGAGTGGTGGAATCAACACAAACTCCCCACGACACAATAGGCTGTAACTGTTGGAAGCTGTTATGTGCTATTATGCGAAGCCTTTACAGTCTATTGAGTAAATAATCTACAGATTAAAGCTTTCTAAGTACACAGTGACTTGATAGGTAACCAAAGAAGCCATTACGATATGTCATGTCAATAAGAGGAGGATTAAGGTCCCTCACACTCAGTGCAGTGACAGAGTCTATTTGCTGCCAACCTCTGTGAAACAAAAGCCATCACCTTTCAAACACTCTGCAGTGCAGTTGTGCTCTGGGACCCAGTGATTTGGACAGGGGCAGCTGCTTCTGCCCTCATTTATTGCAACCCAGGGAAGCCTGAGCAAATCAGTGATGGTGTTCTGTCTCCAGCCTCCCAGGCTCACCTGCTCCTGTGCTACGGGTGGCTGGAGCCAGGCCCATCTGCCATGGAGAAAGGAGAAAACCAGTGGGCTGGGAGTAGCTCCCAGTTCTCTTTATGTAAATAAGGCAGAGTGTTTCTTTCTGAAATCCAGGAGCAGTATGTGTGCAGAGAGCTGGGCTAAGAGGCAGCAGGACAGGAGGGTGTAAAGCCCTGTCAGCCCATGCAGAGGGAGGAATCAGGGTGCTGGGTGGGAAGCCAAGGGTTTTTCCTAAGGACAGAGAGATTTCTGCCTTTCTCCCTTGGGCATCCATCCACTCACTCACTACCCTGGCCACCCAAAGCTTGTCTCTCCCTCATTGCTCCCAGCTCAGAGCTTCCTCAGTCCCAAGGGCACCCTGGTTCCTTGGGCACCCTTCCTGAACCTCCTCCTTTTGCAGGGGCCTCCTGGCTAAGGCACATCCAGCATCCTGCCTCCCCCCACAGCATTTAATGACTCCAGGTTTCCAATCGCTCTGGTGATTTTAATATGAGCTATGTAAATTCCTCCCAAGAATGATAGGATTTTGACAGCCTGATTTGCCTCGCAGGCATCCTCAAACCAGCTCATTTTCTCTTCTCTGGAATTTTTGAGTGGTCGGGTGGCATTTGATTATCATTGGCTGGCATATCTGAGCTCTGGGGTTGAGCATAAAGATATTTTAAATTTAATAGGTTTAAGATGTCATTATTTCCATGCTGATGAATTTATACTTGTAACCAGAGAAACTTAGAGCATTTAATGAACTTATTTAGATATCATGGTGCAAGCTTTAAAGCCAATCCCCAGTATAAAATTAAATCATATTGGATAAAAACTAACACCCAGAAGCAAAAACTGAACTGGGTAAATGGACGAATTTCAAAAGACAGAATAAATACAGATATAAGGCACCTAGGGGACAGATTTACTAAGAGTTTTTGCACTATTTTCAATGGAGCTTGTAATAGCATAAAAGTATTAAATCTGATTTACTAGAAAGGATTTGTATAGTATTTCACTCCCTGTTTCCCGGTGCCATAGCCCCTTCCCATCTCTCCCAGGTCTCTAACAGGAACTCTGGACACAGCTGAGCACTCAGTAGAGTAAGATCCAGCTTTTCCAAGGAGCTTGCAAGCAGCCAGAGAAGAAAATAATGCAGGCTTTCAGTGATCCGACAGGATTAACAATGTGATTCTACAAAAATCAATTCTCATTCCAAGCAGGTCAATGTAGAGAAGCCCTGCCAGGCTGGTTGGGAGGTGAATGGTGAACACTCACCTGTGGGACAGTACTGCCCACCTGCCCTGCATTGTGGGGGCTTGGCTTTGCCAAAGCAAGTTTGAGATCTCCTTCCCAGCTCCCTCACACAAAGGCTTTTATCAGGATCTTTTAAATCCTACAGACTTTCAGAATCTGTGTAAAGGAAATGTGCCACCCTGAAAGGGTGACTCCAGTTTTCACCATAGCTGGTTATGTCATGTGGGGTGATTACTCACAGACCAGGTTTGGAAGTACCCTAAGTGTGCTTTTTTGGGGGGGGGTGGGGGAGGAATTGCCAATTAGAGAGTCCAGGTGAGGAGAATCAGCTCTTGATTTATTTCTGAAGACTCAAATTTATTCATTTAAGATGTAAGTACTGATGAGCTGTTCTAGTACTGTCTGTTGTTATCAAATTCAGCATCCCTGTGGAAAAACCATCCTACCACAGCTATATATCATTTTAAATGAAGAAGCTAGAGGAGAATGAGGAAACAGATTTAGATGAAATGGGAAGGGATTAAATTAAAAAGTTTAAAATAAACCAAGACAAGTGACCTTTACTATACTATCTACAAACAGAGATTGTCTATTTAATGCTTCCAAAAGCAGGCAAATGCACCAGAAAGCAGCCAGCAGGGCTAAAGCACAGAAGAGAATCACTGAAAGGGCTTAATGGGACTAGATTTTCACAAGATTAATCTTCTATGGACTGATTACATGTAGGGAACAAGGACTAGGAAAAATGTCCTATATCAATTTTAACAGTGTGTGGAAATTAGAGTAGCAATCCTGCAGGTGCCTGTGCTGGACGCTGTCAGCATATTCCAAAATGACCTGGAACAAAGAGACATGAAGTAGTGAGATGGTGAAGTTTGCAGGTGACACAGATTTATCCACAGCAGCCAGACCTAAAACAGAGGTTTGCAGAAGGATCTTACAGAAATAAGTATCAGGGTGATATGAACTGGCAGGTGAAATTCAGTACTGATGAGTGCAAATTAATGCCCTTGTTAAAACAGGTCTGCCTACATACACAGAAGGATGGATTTTGAATTAGCATTTGCCCTTAAGGAGGAAAATATGCTGGAGCCTTTGCAGCTGCTCCTCTCCAGAGGCTGGCTCCATCCTCCTGGTCATGGAGAGGATGGAGGAAGGCTCCAAGAATGAGGAGCAGCACTGTGGCAAGGTTAAGTCCCTGCACACCCACACCTCTGATCCTGCCTGCAGGTCTGGTGACCCATTGCAGAAAGGCTGCAGGAGTACAAGAGGAGGAGAGGGGAAGGCAAAAAATTTTGGCCATAGGGACCAGCCTCTTGTGACCCAAAAAGCTCCACAGGTTCAGCATTCTTGCTTGGAAAGGCCATGACCAAAGGGGAAAGAGTAAAGGCCTGCACCATCCTGAGTGATATGAAGGTGGATAGGGGTGAATATTACCTGTAATGCAAGAGGGAAAAAGACAAAGGCCTGTTTGGGCAGGAGAGAGCTTGTTTATTTATTTTTTATTTTATTTGGCAGTGCAGCACTCAGCTCAGGGTGGGTCCAGAAGAGGGAAACCAAGATGGTGAAAGGCTTCAAGGGCAAGGCTTGCAGGAGTGTCTGAGCTCTCTTGGTTTGTTCAGCTTGGAGAAGGGCAGGCTGAGGGAACCTCACCACAGCCTACAGCGTTCTCAGTGAGGGGAGAACTGCTGGCCTGTTACAGGACAGGAGGAAATGGGATGAAGCTGTGTCAGGGGAAGTTCAGGAATGGAAAGGCTTCTTCACTAAGAGGGCAGGCAGACCCTGGAACAGGCTCTCACAGCACCAGGCACATCAGAGGTGGAGGAGCATTTGGAGGATGACCTTGGTGGTATGATCCAGTGTTAGGTAGTCCTGCAAGGGGCTGAGGCTGGACTCAATGACCCTTATGGGTCCCTTCCAATATGACTCTATGGAATTATCCTACCACCAGCAGCCAGTAAAGTGGGTCAAAACTTTTCCATCAGAACAGTTTTCCAAGCTACTTTCTGATGGAAAAAGCTGATTCGATGGTATCAAGATGCTCTGTGGGAACACATCAATGCCATCAAAGCCAACAGCAGAAGCCAGACATCTGCCTGGCCTCCTTGCCTGCTGCCCAGCTGGCTGCCTCTCTGGGACAGCTGGGCCCCTGCACTGCAGCCAGCAGCCCATTTGATTTTTCTTTACTCCATTGTTGTTCTATTTATATTGCATTTTTTTCCCTACATTTTCATCTTTATATTTTTATATCCAATGTAGTTACAACATTAAAAAATCCCCTGTTGCCCGTCAGAACATCAGGTGTCAAATCAAAGTGCAAGTCACTCAATGAGAATAATTCATATTATAATTTAAATGAGTTTTGAACACACATTTTATGGGAGAAAGATGTATAAAAATAGAAAACACATACAATAAAGAGTTGGGTTTGAGTTTATTTGTGTATCATACCATTCATATATTAACATAAAGTCATAATTTCTGATGTACAAAGGTTGAGCCCATGGAGCCAAAACGATATTTTAAATCTCTTTCTAACTCACTGGGCTAAATGGAAATGGCATTTCTGTAGTATGCAATTTCAGAATTTCACTCCCTGAGCAATTTCAACATTTTGCAGAGTTTGGTTGCTTCAATTCACAGATGTTTCCATAAAGAACAGGAAAGACAGAATGGACCATCTCCCTTTAAATGAAAATACCCTTTCTCAGCCTGAATCAAGGGTAATGTGTTGCACAAAATGCTGAGCCAGATTTTAGAGAGTTGGAAAATCCCATATCTGGGGTAAAATGAACAAGGAAAGCCACTTTTCTAGTCAGCATATCACTAGTGCAGGAATGGGAGAAACTATGTAGAATATCCATTTTTTTGTAACCCAAGATGGGATGAAATCAGAAGAAAGAGGCAACTTTGTGACCTGGAATGATTTCCAAAATTTTTGTTTTGCCTGTGACAGCTAACACATACAGCAGAAACCTTCCTGAAGTGAATTTTGCCCATGCTATGGATTGTCTCTGGCTGCTGGTGGTACAAGCTCTCCCATGAGATAACCAGCCTTTGCTCATAACTGGATAAGCCACTCCTTTCTGAAAGGCTCAGCATGCTCATTTTGATTGGAAAGGTCTAAGTTTGGCCCATACAACTGCACAAATTACTTGAAAGGTTGGTTTTGAGGTTGTTTTTCTGGAGAGTTGATGATACTGGAGCAAGCTAGTGCAACACCTGTGTGCAGTGAGCTGCAGGAGGGCCTCTGTCTGCTGTCCTCCATAAGCTTATGAGACTCCTCTGCTCTCAGGTGGTGGTGGTGGTGGAGATGGTATTTCAGGTCATATATGATAAGCCACCACACCACTGTCCCCAGAGCTGGTGGTCACCACCATCATTTTTTCTCTTTCTGGGGCAGTTATTTTCAATAAATTTGAACAACAGGCTGAGATAACTTCAGCACAGGGAGCTGCTGCTCCACAGGCCACCATTAGCAATTAAAATTAGATGAGCAATTAGCCTGTGAACTTGGCACTTGAACTTGGAGGACTGCTGCCTCAACAGCTGCAGGTACAGCCCAATGTTTGTGGGGTCAGAGCAACACTGCTGGTGTGGGATGCCCAGAAGAGGTGACAGCATCAGTGAGGGGGACTCTGGGATATATAGTGTTATTTATTACGCCTTTAGTTGATTTTTCCTCTCCCCTTCTTCATCAGTACACTGGAAGGAACAGGAACATGATATCTAATTTCCTAATTTTCCTGTCAGCTTTCTGGTTTTCAAAATGATTGCAGCAGAAATCTATAAAATGAGGATGAGGGAAGCAATCTTAATACCATTGTAAATCTCCAAAATGGATGCAGAAACACAGTACTCAAATAGAAGTAAATAAAAGCAAGGAGAGATTCATTCCAGTTTTCTCCTCTGTAAACCTACTGGCAGCTTGGAATTATTCAGAAAACAACATTTAACTGAGAAAAAAAAAGGAACCCTGTAAAATAGTAAAGATTGTACCGTAAAGCTAAGCACCCTTCATAAATCATGGCTGGGAACATTGCTAAGTTATAGGAACCTGCAGATGGCTGTCATTAAAGGGAAAGAGCCTCTCCCAGCTTGGCAGGCTGTGCTGCATCCTGGTGTACAGCTACAAATCGAGCTGCCTTCATGGGGCAGTTGCAAAAGTGGTTTTAAAGTAGGAATTTCAAGCAGAAGCTGTACGAGCTGTTCAGCAGGGCTCCGGCTTATTGCAAAACCACAGTGGTAATTTCAGGCCTGATTTACAGGAGATTCTAATAAACCTCCCCTGCTTAAAATGATATGGCAATAGTTTATCACTAATGCCTGTCTGAGGCAAGAAGGGAGGATGTGGGGCACGGTGCCTTCAGTTCCAAGCCTGGTATTATCTCCATTATAAACCAGTACAACCCTGCCTGTCCAAAGACATGAGGGCTGCTGGACTGGGAAAGTTGCTGGGGGTCCTGTCTCCCAGCTGGTGTTTGGGAACGTGTCAGGACGGACCAGTGGGCTCCTTCCCTGCTCTGAACACATTCCTGTGTGCTCACCTGAGGCAGCAGTTTTTCCCTTTGGGACGAACTCGTCTGGGGCTTCAACTCAAGAAACAGCAGGAGAGATGCTCAAAACAAGCCTGCAAGGCTGAAAATAGCACACACCGGCTGCTGCTTCGCTCAAGATAAAGATGTCACCAGGTGAGCTCTTTTAGGATTATATATTAAGCCACACCATGACTTAGCATGAAGACACTCTGCAGCCCCAAGCTGAGCATCCCAGGTGTGCAGGGATATCTGTGCCAGTGGGGGGTACTGAGGGGAGTTGGGGCTGTGCTGGCTCCCCAGGAAAGGCTTTGCCAGGCTTCTAGAGGCAGATTGCACTATCTGCTCTCTTGCCAGAGCCTCTTTGGAGTGTTAATCCTAAACTCTAACCTGAGGCACAAGCACTCCCTGCCGGAGTTCTGCACCAGGAGGTTCAGATGTAGGTCTGGCAATTAGAATATCCATCATGTAACAGGACTTCCACGAATCTACCCTTCTAAAGAAGGGTTGGAAATGTTTTGCCCCAGTCAGCCACACTTACCAGGGTTCATGGTGTTTCCCGATCACCATCTCTAAAAAGGTCAGGAGCCTTTCCTGATCCAAAATGGCACAGCAGTTGATGACATTGATTTCAAATATACCTTACCTCCAACCTTTCCATTTCTGCTGTATCATTCTGATTTTCTCAGCATTTCTGCAGGGCCATCACATACCTGCAGGTGCTGGCTCAGGCTTGCTGGACTCACTGCCCACCAGGCCAGGGACTTTCCCAGGTGCTAACAAGTCTCTCTGCAAAAGCTGTAGTCAATGCTTTCCAAAAATGTGGCCAGGAGGAACTGGATCCCACAGTATTATTTTTCTTTTCTGTCTCTGGGTGAATTGAAGAACTGCTCGCTGCATCTTTAACAACTGTGTTTAGCTCCCTGTCATGACCTCCTTTGTACATCAGTAGAAAAGGCATCACCAGCAGATGCAATTTCTTTCAGTGCTGGAATTGTATTTATTTTATTGGAATTGTACTCCATTTGTCTGGTGGCAAAGGGACTAAGCAATTTATATTGGCAGCACTGAATGTACTGAGATTGGCAGTGCTCAGGCACTCACGGCTTGTTACCCAAGGAAAGTTCAGAGCATACTAATTTATCCCACCACAGAGCAGCAATATAAGAACTGTGCAGATTGGTATCAATCAGTCTTACATTAGTAACACTGTAAACATTTTTTAAGATGGCAAAAGATCCAATATATCTGCTTTATTCTGTTTCATTGTGAAGTCCAGTTCTTCCTTTCCATCATACAAACAACTTCCAGGTAATGGAAGGGATATTGCATTCGCTATTCACAAATCACAGTTTGACCTATTATTTGTAATTTTCAGTGCCTGCCTTCTTATGCAGTGTTCATAAAATGAGATTAGAGTGATTTACAATAGTGAGAAATGGAACAAGACTAAGAAGAGATGTGACTCATTAGACATAATCCTGAGGCTGTTGGAAGGAGCCTACTTCACTCAGGAAGATGTGCTGCAATTTTCCAAGGCATTCTAGGGGACTTAGATGTATGTTTGAGAGCTTTCAGCCCTGAAAACATGACTCAGTAAAACCCACTAGCCCTGATTTTATCTTTTATAGAATCAACCAAGAAATTCAGATTGAAAGCTCCCAAAACTCCATTCTGACCCCCTGGTTTTCTTCATGATACTGCTACAAAATAGTGTCCTTTAAATACTGTGTCATCAAGCTTTTCAAAATGAAGAAGATATTTTTATGTGCATTCAACATGGGGAAACTATACTTTGTGTGTAATTTACAGTGCTTCAAAAATAACAGTAATAGTTATGGCTTGAGTGTTTAGCTGCTGTATCTGGACTTAAGAAAGAGCTTACTTTCCTAATCCAAACCAAAAATCATCTGTCCTGTTAACAGGTATGAATTGGGCTTCACCAAGCAAATTAACAAGAAATAGGGAGAACACCCAAGGGTTTATTTTAATGAGCAAGGAAATTAACT
>VZUA01010189.1:3082-13947 GCA_013401035.1 Horornis vulcanius | reverse complement strand
AGATATTTTTGTATCAGATCATGGCACTGGAATTGAAAGAACAAACAATTCTATATGCTTCTAACGCTTGGGAGGAAATACGCTTGGACAGTAACAAGATTGCAATGGCACTGGTTAGAAAATTCTACCTTATTTTTTAAAACTGTAAAAGTCAATGTAGGGTTTCACAACTGAGTGAAGACAGTGAGTCTTGAGTAGAAAAAATAACTTGGAAAAGTACTGATTACAGTGGTCACAGGCCAAGAAATATTTTGTTGAATACCAATCAATTTAATGAAGACAAAATCTAATTATTAAGTAAGTGTGCTTTTTTTGACACTTCTGTGACAGAAATGTGCTCTGGTATGCTGTTTACGGTAACTCAGGTACTGGAGTTCTTGGGAAACAGTAAACCAAAGAACCTCTGTTTAAGTGACTGAGAAAATGAAATTCCTCAAATGCCTTGCCATTCAAACACTCTTCCACATGTGACTTCCCCTCAACTTCACTTTAGGATAGGTGGGAGGTTGTCAGAAGGAACAGAAGACATAAAAGCCTGATCTGTTTAAATCAAGTTCCAGAGGATGAGATTTGATGGGAGACAGGAAATCTTCCATGGATAGGGTCATTAGAGCAGTTCCTTCACGTTTAAAACCCTTCATGTTAGCCCACCTAACCCATGGTGCTTCCTGGGGCTCACCATGAGATGCATTTTTTCCCTCCCCAGCTCAATGAAAACACCAAAATTATTGTGGATATAAAAGCTATTCTGACCTGAAATGAAATAAATATAATACTCTTTGAAATGCTTATTCAATAACAGAGAACCTGTGACAGAAAAAGCTCTTTCAGGAGTCTATAATTCTTTTATTATTGATCTTAAAAAGCCTTTGGTTCATATCAAAAGAAGCAGATGATCACAGTTTCAACATGAAATTGTTTGCTCCCCTACATGTATATTGCTCCATCTCCCATTCCTTTAATGTGTCCAAATAAATGGTACCATATACAGAAAGCTAAGGGCTCTGCTTTTTGTTTAGTCACCTGTGCAGTGGCTGGATCTCCCTGGCTGTCAAAAAGAAGTTTTCCCCAAAAACCTTGCTGTATGCAGCTATCATATCTTATGTGAGCCATTTCAGAGAAACTCTTTCTGCATTGTGAATTAGTCTGCTCAACCAGAAGATAGAAGGTTGTGGGATGAAAAAGATGGCAAATGTTCTTTAGTCCTGTCCAGCTGATAAAGTCAAAGGGCACTTGGCACATGTGGAATGCTCATTTTTACAGTGCGATACAAAAGACGTCCCAGTCCTCCCCCATCACGCTTGACAGTACACTAGTGAAAGTTTTAAAAAAAAATTTTTTTCAAAGCACGCAGGGCAGAATCAAACATGTAATAAAGCAGGTCAAAACCCCCTCAAAACCCCAGAACAATATGAGAAAAAGAACATGAGTGATTAAACAGAGACATTTCTAATTTTGATTTGTACTCCATTTCGTTGGAGTTTAAAAGAAAAAGATTAGCAGCCCAGTATGTGGTTCTAAAGGGCAACAAAAATGTGCTTTCTAGAATCCCTCACCTTCATGTTTATAATGCTGCACCTGAGTCTGAATGATCTTTGAGAAGTCCTAGTCTGGCATCAATAGGAAATGACAAGGAGAAGGAGAAGGAGAAGTAGCAAGAAAAGAAAATGATGAATTCAAAGAGTAGTTTCCTTCTCTGGAATTTGAGGTAATTTATGATAAGTGATTGCATAGAAAAAATAATCCATTAAAAAATGGAAAAATTACTTTAGGAATGCCAGGAGACTCCCTTCTCAAAGGGATAGAAGGCCCTATACTTATATATCCCTATATAGGGATCCCCCTACTCAGTGGATCCATTTTTTTAAGGAAGTGTGCTGACTCCCTGGGTCTTGGGTTAAAGATCTGAAGAGAAATGTTCCTACTCTGGTTCAGCCCTCAGATTATTGTTCACTATTTTTTCATTGCATAGGCAGTGATGAAGTTGTAACAAGAAATCCAAGGGAAATCTGAGAGAGACTTCAGGGGCTTGGTATAACTGGTTGAAGGAGAGTATTGTTCTACTTCCAGTCACAGGGAATGATTAGGGAGGAAGCAGAGACCCAGTAAATCAACTTTGCCTGTGAGATTGGTGTCACTGGCAAAATTTTGGGTTCTTTGATCATGAGTCAGTTTACTTGACACCAAGCCTGCTGGCAACAGACAGGGTACACCTGTTTCAAAGGGGGAAAGGGATTATTGAGCAAGGTTAATTGATTTGAAGGAGAAAAGGGATAAAATCAGGATCACTAGTGATAAGCTTGGAGATATTTAAAAGACACGTAGATGTGTCATTGCAAGACAGTTTAGTGGTGGACTTGGCAATGCTGGGTTATCTGTTAGACTTGATCCTGAAGGTCTTTTCCACAGAAATGATTCCATGATTCTATGATCCTTGAATTCAAAACTGGAAAGTAATATCTTTTGTATTATTTCTTCATGTTTATGTCTGTGAGGATATACGTTCAAAGACTGCAAAAGTATATAGGCATTCACATATATGTTCAAAATGTCATTTAAATATTCTCTGCCTTAAACTGTAAGGCTATCTCCACACTAAACATAATCTTTAGTACTGCTTATATTGCTAGCTACTGAAGTAACTTGGCTAATTTTACACATATCACATTTTTCAGTGGAATCTCAACCTTTTGATATTTACAAGGCTCCATTGGGAAAAGCCATTTGTCAGTTCTGGCTCTGAAACAGTATTTCAATATTTAGACTGGACTTTTAAAGCTTGTTTTTAAGACACAGTAAATGTGGGCCACTTTAATTTTTTGACTGTGACTAAATAACTGTCCATGGGGTTTAAAATAAAACAGGAAAAGAACAAAACTATGGGTTTGCACCACCAAAAGTAATGCAGCAAACAGAGAAATGCGCACAAAGAAATGCGCACAAAGTTAAAGTCACTATAAAAGAGCTACAAAGATAAGGGCAGAGGAAAGAAATAAAAAGGGTCTTTTTAATTCTTTTATTACATTTCTTGGTTTTTATGCTCAAGAAACCTTTGTCACAACTTTTTTTTAATATCTGTTAAGATAATAAGTGTGTAAATAACAGGAAAAATGGGCTCAAAGTAATTAAGTAACTGGTAGCCTCCCACATAATTTGACTGATTCATGATGTCCTGCAGAGGCTTTCAAGTCTGATTTTGGATAAAAAATAAAGCTGGTTTTCCTGTAACTATCTAATTATCATAAAATTGATAAAACTTTTAAACTCTCTTCAGTAGTTTTATAAGTGTATTAGACCTTTCATGAACAATTTTTCTTTGAAGTTTTTGCCATAAAGTTGAGGTTAAGTCTCCCAGAAGCATGGAAGGATAATTTACAAGTGACTTTCATTTGCAATGTACACAATGCTATACACAGAACTTACCTTTCACTGTGTAAGTCTGAATGTTCTGGCTTTTCATTCATAAGTGACGAGATTTTACAAAGATTTTGCTTTTATGCATCAAAGATTGTTAGATTTTGTGCATCATAGAGAGTAATTGCTGAATTTTCTTTAAGAATATTTTTTGTGATTTTCCTTCTCTTTTTTCCTTCATTTCTGAAGATCCACTGCCTGAAGAATAATATGTCAGTATTTTAGGCCTTTTTCTATTAACTTCCTTCCTAAAAATCTTAGATTTTCTGTAAATTTATTATTTTGCTATAAAATTTCTTATATACTCAAAAGTCTTTCTGAGATTCAACTGAAAAAATAATTCCTTGTCACAAGCAGAAACAACTAACCATTTATTCATCTATCCTGTTTACACCATTCCAAAAACATTGAGAAATATATCTTTAAAAATAAATTTCCATTTTTAAAAACAGATTTATTTTACAATGTCAAAAACGGTTCCTGAGCAGTGATACAGGTGCATACTAATGCACACACTGTCCAAGGGAAAAGCTTTCAGACCTCATAGGAAAAATATGATTTTTGCTGGCAGCTGGCTGACAGGTCAGCCCCTGTGTCACTATGAAGTGGTCTCATGATGTGCTGCTACTTTTTGGATGGCATTTTCTTTTGGCATTTTTGATAAACTCTGTGGATCACTAAGTATTTTTTGTATGTCCAGGTAAAATATCTTTTAATTGCATTTGATTTACATGAATGTAATGAAAGTCATATTTTGGGCCATACATGGGCCAAAAGATATTATGCTCATGTTTACCTTATATTTTGCAGTGCAGGAGGTATATATAAATAACTCTCCTGGGGACCTTTATGAAAATTAAACATTGTTGCAGACAGCCTACATATGAGTGACCGAATCTGCCTTAAGCAAAATTCTTTATCTGGGATAAATTAGACGTGCTTTTTATTGCCACTCTCTGAGTCAGGACCCTGGGAATATCGATGAGCACCTTACGCGGCCCTGAAAATGGACAGATTAATGTGCCACCATTTCTGCATGGAAAGAATTTAAAAAGCTGTAAAATTTAGCTGAAATTGTACAAGTACTTTCATTTAAAGTCCATAAGTCAGATGTGGTTTCACTGTTTTGTCACTGGAATTGCAATGGATCTGTGAAAAGATGCCCACCAAGAGCTGTCTCAGAGTCTCTTAAAAATCCAAATCCGGATTGCGCACGCTGCTAATTACCTGTGTATAAACTGCTAGCTGACTGACTTCTGTAAGTTCTTTGGAAGGGGTTGGCAAAGCAAAGGATAATTTGTTGGTTTAACACTGTTACTCCATTACTGAATCACAGCAGAGATGCTGTTTAACAACAACAAGTTTAAATTAACAACCACAATAGTCTATGTCTGCATTTGGTAATATTCAGAATTTCCAAGGTGGTATCAGGAGCTGCTTGTGCTTCAACTAGCATACTTTTCTTACCCCCTTAATTTAGACAAATTCTGAGAGCAAATTTTCTGAATATGAAGGAAAAAAAGCACAGAAAAATTGCTTCTTAGAAATATCCTAGGTTAATTGAAAGACTGTCTGAAACAATCTCATTCTCTTTGCAGATACCTTTGAGGGCTCATAAAACACAACCAACATTGGAAGAACTGCAAAAAAGAAGCATACTCTAGATTAAAGGACGAGAAAAATGGAACTATCAACTCAGCTTGTGTCTCTTGAATAATCCTGGGAAAAATGAACTAGCTGTTAACAACTGGAGAATAATAAAGCCACAGTTCAGGTACAGCCTTATGTGAGAATTTTGTATTCACAGAGTACCATCAAATGTCAAGGAAATCTTAGCCTGGATGCAACAGTTGGAGCGCAAGTTTCAGTGCCCTTCAAGTACTGACTGGTGTTTACAGTCAAAGTGGCTTTCACGGTGTTATATATCCTGTGCATAGCACATGTGCACTCTGAGCTGTCACCTCCCTCAAGGACAGAGAGGCCCTGTAGAGAGACATTGACAAATCAAAGGGGTGGACAATCACCAACTGCATAAGACTGAGCAAGACCAAGTGCCAGATTCTGCACCTGCAATGGGACAACGCTGTTTGAATGTATAGACTGGGGAATGAGAGGCTGGAGAGCAGAGCCATGGAAAGGGCTCTGCGCTCCTGGTCCATGGCAAGTTGAACATGAGCCAGCAGTGCCCTGGCAGCCAGGAGGGCCAAGCCTGTCCTGGGGGCAGCAGGGCCAGCAGGGCAAGGGAGGGGATTGTCCTGCTCTGTGTAGCAGCGTGGGTCAGTAGTGACTCTTTGCAACCTCCCGAGAGTGTCTCCCAGAGGAAGGTGTTGGGGCAGACACACAGCAATCACACACCAACACACACCACAGGCAACTTGCTGAAGACAGAGGATGGGCCTCTGTGTAGAAATCCAGTGAGTCCAAGTGCAACCCCAACGAACATCTCCAGAAGCAAATAGCGCTGAGTGTTACGGGACCTAGGCTTATATGGGGGTTGAAGGGGTGGAGCTAACAGTAACAACCAATCACTGAGAGGTATGGGTGGGAGCAGGGTGCACAGTGACCAATTGGGAAACATGAGGCTAAACAGACAGGTGTACAAACCAATGGCTTCTAGAGAAACTGCTGGAGACCGGACCAAAGAAGGTTATATAAGAGGAAGTAACAGCCAACAGGCCAACTGGGGGGTGTGGCACCGGGGCTGAGTGACAACCTGTCAGTGAAAGAGGGGGTCCATAGAAGAGGTTAAGGTCTAGGGGACAGTCTTACAAGACATAGCCCCAGGAACTCCCCTGGTGAACCCACAGGAGTCCACAACTCTGATCTGCACTGGAGGCTCACCTCGAGTGCTGAGGGCGGTTTTGAGTGCTACAGGAGCAATTACTGTCTAAAGGATGGCAACGAGGATGGTGAAGGGTAGGCTGTATGAGGAGCAGCTGGCAGGACTTGGGTCTGTTCCGTCTGGAGGAGACCGAGGGGAGACTTCACTGAAGTCTCCAGCTTCCTTGTGATAGGAAGAGGAGAGGCAGGTTCTGATTGCTTCACTCTTCTGACTTGTGAAAGGACTCACAGTTTGGAGAGGTTTAGACTGGATATCATGAAAAGGTTCTTCACCCACAGGGTGGCTGGGCTGGTACAGGCTCCTCCAGGGCAGGGGCCACAGCATTAAGCCTGACACAGTTCAAGAAGCATTTGGACAAGTCTCTCAGGCACATGGTGTGACTCTTGGGAAGTCTTGGGCAGAGCCAAGAGTTGGACTTTGATAATATTCATAGGTTACTTCTAACTCAGCTAATTCTATGATTCAGTGAGCTAGGGAGTACATTTTTAGGCGGTACAAACTCTGGTATAGGCAAAATAAGTACAACCAACATGTTTTTTGTCTGATGTACTTGCTTTGCATTTGTTTTGCTTTGTTTGATTGTTGCATCTCTTGAACTTAAAGGACCAGGTGAGAGAGAAACTTGTAGATGACAAAACTATACCTACACATTCAGTGATGACTTTTCACAGCACTGCTCTTTCACAAGGAAAGAAAAGGTTTGTTACAGAAGATCACCAACTCTGTCATTAATGAAGTATATTTTCTATTAATTGCTCGTCATCATAAAATTAGGAATTTGGCAATAAGTGGGAGGAAAATAAATGGAAAAATATACATTATACATTCCTTTCCTTCCTGCCTTACTTCTATCATGTCACACCTATTTTTAATCTTAGAACTAACATTTTCCAGGTTTACACTCGCAATTTTCAATACAAATTACAGTATTTCACATGTGAAGGATGGGGTGCCATTCATAGGGACCTGCACAAGCTGAAGTAGTGGGCTCATGAGAACCACGTGAGCATCAGTTAGTCAGCTCACGTGGTGCAATAACTGTGGTAACATATAGATGACAGAGAGGCATCAGCAGGCAGCATGTTAGTTCTGTGGCAAGAACCCTACTAATTTCTTAGAAGGAAATGCTGTTTTCATCTACCAGGCAGGTCTCTGGGATATAAATCAAGGTAGGAAGAGATGCACACATCACCTCTAAAAACAAGTGGATCTACCACCAGGCGCAGGTTGCTCTAGGCAGATTCTTATCTGTGTCTTTTGTGTCCTACCCTTCAACCTTATCTAAATATAATAAATACACTTATTTTTGCTGAAATAAAGCCTATGATTTTGGTTGCATGCTTGGAAGAGATATGTAGCAAAAGTAACAAGCGTTCACCTGCCTATCTCAATTAAATGAGATATTTAACTGTACCTAAATGTTAGGTATTGCAGTATGATCTTCCAGGTGTTTAAAATCCTCGTTAGATCTAGTTCTAAATCAAGACTCATTATCCTTCTAATTTAACCAAGTGTTCTTGAGATGGATACCTATTTTATGTAATGCTGTTGAAGGAATGCCTGGAAGAGGATGTTTTCACCCTAAGTTTCAAAGGAAGTATAAGTAAAATATCCAGTATATGCACAACAGCATAAAAAAACCCATTATGTTTAAACCCATTAGTAAATTGTGAAATGTTTAACCCATAGTTATAAACAGACCCCTTGCAAGAAAAAAAGGTGTTTTCTGCAGCCAGGAGGAAAAGTGATTTGTCCTAAAAAGATGGCAATTTCTTGGAGAGCATCCAGAAAACTGAAATATTAAAGATGTATTTCAGGAAAATATTCAGCTTTTCAGTATCCAGTACAATCCTGTAGAGATGAGCCCAGTGTTGATCTTATAATTTCCTAGTATTTAAATTGAATTAGTACTTTAATAGAATTTTCTTATTTTGTCCAATACTGCAATAATCCTATATATTTGGAAATAGTATTATCAATATATTTAAATGTTCTGTAGCTTTTTTTTTTCATTTTTTATTGAAAATCATTAGAGTGTTTAAGACAATCAGTATCATGGTAGGCAATTTATGAAAAAATTGTTAGAGTAACAGTTCTTAGAGAAATTAATATATTGAATTAAACATTTAGGAAAAAATAAATCACTTTAAATGAGACAGGTGATAGTTCAGTTATGGTTTAGTGGCATCAGCATTGAATAGAATCAACTAAATAAGTTGAAACCTTCTGCAACAGTCATGTTCATTATGTTCTAAATTCAGAATATTATTTTTATGGATGGTTTTATTTTAATTTTTTTTTCTGCATTTCTTATTGTTTCTTCTATATATTCCCTGACAGAAACACAGGCAGAATCTGTGCCACCAGCAAAATTATAAAAGGAATACCTAATCCAGTTTTAAGGTAAAACCATATATATGGGAACATGTTGTATGACACTGGCCAAAAGGCACTCTAGTCAAATACCGACAAAGAATTATAGATTGTTTCACAAGTACTTTCATGAGACCTGTAATTTTCCAAAAGGGCAGCTACAATCTTATCCCACAACCTTTCTTCCTTTTGAAAAAGTGCTGGTTTCCCCACTGTGCCAAAAGCAGGTGCCCCTTTAGAGGGGCGCAGTGCCAGAATGTGTTATGGCAAGTACTGTGAGCAATACTCTACCGTGAAAGATTAACTCCTGACTAATGATAATCACTGTAAACAGCAGGGTGCTATTTGACTGGGTGGATGGTGGTCCCAACAGTCTGTGAGTATGTTTTATCTCATCTTGCCTTTCAAACCTTGCATGGAGTTAGACAGAGAGTTGGAAGAAGCTTCAGAAAGTTATGAAGAAGGAAATGATGACTAGTAGGCTATTAAATGATATTGCAACAAATAAAGCATAAATACAGGCCTTTGACAGGGAACACCTTTTTGAAGCTGTATTTGGGAACTAAAAAATGAACTGCTTGACACATAAAGATAACA
Organism: Horornis vulcanius; assembly: GCA_013401035.1. Lineage (NCBI taxonomy): Eukaryota > Metazoa > Chordata > Aves > Passeriformes > Scotocercidae > Horornis > Horornis vulcanius. The sequence continues at coordinate 4,721 of VZUA01010189.1, read as the reverse complement.
AGAAGCTTCATCCAGATTCTCATTCTTCATCCTGTTGCAACTGCACTAAAATATCCACCTTAAATCTTGAAAGGTGTTGTCCGAAGTTATGAGTATAATTTTTCAGTATTTNTTTTTTCCCCAGCTGGAAAATGGGACAAGAGCACAGAGTTTCTGATTATAACATAATTTTTTGGGGAATAAATTTTTTGCATTCTTATGCAGGTTGACCATTTAGATAAAACAGTCCAAGGTGAAAAAAAGATAATTATTAAATATAAATTTATTTATTTATGCCTCATTTGATTGCAACAATTCACATTATTTGCATCCTTGACTCAAAGTGGGGGAGATGTCATCTATTTATAGGGACCAATGTATTTATACTCCACGATAGAGCTTTACACTGTGCATTCATTGGGTTATGGGGCTTTACATGTGTGCTCTGTGGACAGCATGATGCTCACACAACCAACATAATGTGAACTGGCAGCATAACTTTTAGTGACTATGAAATACCATTTACAACAGTTAAATCCATCAGAAGTTAAAATGCATTGTTCTAATATTTATATCGAAGTAAATTTCCTGAGATTTTCCTGAGAATTTCTCATTGTGGTTTATATCCTGGGGCTCAAATAAATGTCTTGTTTGGTTTGGGTTTCTTTGTACTGAGAAACCTAATTACCTAATTCCAACGTTTCTGTTTGTTTGTTTGTTTCCCAAAAGTAACAGTTATATTTATGACTGTCCTCTCATTTAACCAATCTTGTTTACATTTTTGGGGGTAACTTTCCATCATTCTGTAGAATCATGGAATCAAAAGATGATTTGTGTTGGAAGGGACTTTAAAGATCATTTAACTCCAGTGTCCTGCCATGAGTAATGATGCCACCCAGTAGATTGGGTTGACTAGGGCCCAGTTCAGACTGGCCCTGAACTCTCCCAGGGGTGGGGTATTCACATTTCCTTGGGGCAGCTGTTCCAGTGCTTCATCACCCTCTGAGTAAAAAATTCCTTTGTAACAGCTCATGTAATTTCCACTCATTTAGTCTAAATCCAAATCTCCTTATAAAACTGCTTGCTTCTGTAAAAACTTGCTTTCTGTCTTCCTTGTAAGCCCCCTTTAAGTACTGTAAGCCTGTACTATAGTGACATCTCTCCAGAGTCATTTCATCTCCAGACTGAACCATTTTTTCAGTCTTTCTACTTAGGAGAGAGCTTCCATCCCTCTGACCATCTTTATGGCTTTACCTAGACCGTCTCCAAAAAGTCTGCCTTGTGTTGAGACAGTCAGTGAAGACTGAGGTGAAGGACTTTTTCAGTACATCAACCTTCTACATCTCCACTGTAACTTCTTCCTTCCCATTTATCAGGATTGAGGGGTGGAAGAGGTTTTACACAACTTTATTTTCTAACCTGTGTATTTACAGAATTGCTGCTTGTTATTGTTCACATACCTTGCAATGTCCCATTACATCTGTGCCTCAGTTTTCCTGATCCCATCCCTACATATCCTAACTGTATCCATATAGTCTACCAGGCCATATGCCCTTGCTTCCACTGGCTGTGCATTTCCATCTTTCTTCTCACTTTGAGGAGCAAGTTTTTTTAGCTATTATGTTTTCTGCCCTTCCTTGCTTGATTTTCTACATACTGT
>VZUA01010180.1:7498-19182 GCA_013401035.1 Horornis vulcanius | reverse complement strand
CAGCACAGTCACAGCCATTTCCACATTTGTTGCTGAAACTCAGACTCCTGCATACATTCTTCTATGCAGATCACAATTCTTAACTATGAGAGTATGCCTACCTCCAATAATATAGCGACTTCTGTATGATCCCTAACTCTTTTGGGACATTCTAGTGTCCACTTGGATGGGGTTTTGCACAACCTGGTGTAGTAAGAGATGCTCCTGCCCATGGCAGAGCGTTTGGAACTGGATTATCTTTACGGTCCCTTCCAACCCAAGCCATTCTACAATTCTGTAACTTCTGGGAGGATCTTGCATTAGCCAGCCAGTGAACGAAGGGAAGAAGATGGTCCCATTGCCTAAAGGCTTGGTAAGGTCATCACATTCCTTAAAAGATCCTGAGAAGGCCTCTTGACTTCTTTCTAGATCCATGAAGAACACAGCTCATCCAACAATGAAATGTCCTGAGAGAAGTAATGTAACCTTGCACTTCAGATGAAAAATTAACTCTGACCATTGCCAAGACACAGTAAATGGTTTACTAAAAACTGAACCTTCTTCCAAAATAAGAGAAGGCTTCAGAACCCAGTGTTGGTTCTGACAACAAGGAGAAGGAGGCAGGATATCTTTGGACTTCGACAATGACTACTATTGCATCTTTTTAAGACTGCTTACAGTTTTTTTCTCAAATTATCTGGAGAACTTTGTTTTTGAGAATGGATTGAAAGATTCCAGTGAAATTTATTAAATCAGCCAGATCTTTCCATTTTGTTTCTCTTTCCTTGGTTGTTTAAGTAATTCCAAGTTTTGAAGTCAGCACCAGGAAAAGACTGAGTCCTTTCTAATTATGTGCATATGCACCTCTATGTAAAAAAATATTGTTTGCTCAAATCTCTGAGCAAAAATCTTCACAGCCTGAGAAAGTCCTGCATCCAAGAAAATCAAGTCAGGGAACCAGTATCACGCTATGATTTTTCACATACAACATTTTTCTTAAATAATGTTACATATTAGTTTACAATTCCCCATTAGCAAATTAATAATTTAGGAAAACTGACAGATTGTTACGGACAAAAATTCCTTGTTTCTAAAATCAAATAAATTGTTGATTTAGAATCAACTTATATATGTTATTATGTCACTTTTAGATTAAGGAACAGGGTTTTCAGTGTATATTGTGAAATTTCTTGAATCTTGGAATTTTTTCCTCAAAACTCCTATTTGAAAAACGATCTACTTTTTTGCAACACAGAAAACCATGTTTTTACAGTATCTTTGATAATAGCAAGGGTGTTAACATACAAAATCCAAATTCCATAGTGCAATTCTTAGAAAACAAATAGAAGCTATCTCTCCAGGTTTATATAGACATGACATTATGGAGTCTCCAGAATTATTTATATTAAATACAGAAGTATAGAACGCTTAATGCACAACCACAAGCAAGGAATTTACTTAGGTACTTTTGTATGACTCACATATATCAAAGTTCCCAAAAACAATTCTTCAGTTTCAGAGGCTGATACATGTAATGTGACTTGACAGCAATACTGACAAATATATTAATTTGGAATATCACAGAGAGTCAATTCAGTGAAGTAAAAAAAAAAAATTAGATGTTCAGGATCACTCTATTAAACCTAAGACTCCACGTATTCAGAGAAAACAGGTAAATATAACATCAAAATTCATATTGTGCCCACTTCATAAAAGACTGTTAAGGTTTTCAATGCCCTACACCCCTAAGAGAAAATCAGTTTTCGTAACACTATTTAAGTTTCCTCTAATGCTTTTATAAATGTGAACAAACGTGAAATTTTAATGACCCTTAGAAATTATCTAAAGCATAGTAGGTAATCAAACAGGTCAATAACTTGACATATTATTCCCCATTATTTGGTGACTAAAGTTACTACAAATAATTGTCAAAAACTACACTTATATTACCTCGTTAATTCTCATGAGGTTTGTGTACAACATTTTAATTACAAGTAGTACACATGATACGATTGCAAGGGACACTGCCCAGGAATATTTTGACCTGGCATTCAAGAAAAGGTATTTGGTTGCTCAGTAAAACTATTGCATTAAAAAGAATTTCTAAATTAAAAGGCACTTTCTTTCCTTTAAAGCTGTGATGTTTTGCAGCAAAACCTTTCTTAAACAAATACATACTACTCCCGCTTTGGACTTCATAATAGTTTTTAAAAGACAAAAATACCCATATTTATGCACTCTTATACTACCTGTGTACTGAAACCCATTAGATTGGTTCATTAAGAAAACAGGTTACATTACCATATTAAGAGAAAGCTCCCCCAGTCTTTCCTGATAGATATTAATCACTTTATTAATAAGAGAACTGACAGAGCATAGTTTTTACATCTAAGCATGATATTAAGCCAAGGAGATCTAGAAGCCAGGACCAAAAATCTTATACAGGACTAAAATCATATACAGGACTAAAACTCAGAACAATGATGTTAAATAATGATCGTGAACATGATAATGATGAAAACATGATCTAGGAGAAAATTAATATGCAATTAAAGAATGTACATAGTTTAACTAAAAACAATCAACCGAGAAAAGACTGGATGAGGACACACAGTGTGTAGCTACTCTGGTATTTTGAGGGTTAGAGTTACCATGAGGAAAAATGATCAGCAATACCATATTCTAGCATGAAAGACAACAACACGCTACCTTTGAAGTGAAGCTAATCTTTACTTGTTGATAAGGCTACAGCTGTAATTTCCTTACAGAACATTCTCTACCTATAGAATAAAGAAATTAGAGGAATTCATCAGAAAATATTAACTACCAGAGGTCTAAAAAAGGTGACAAAAAAGTAAATACTAAATAATTAGGAGCATTTCAGTTGAGAGGAAACCAACACAGAGAATGTGCACGCAAAGTGAAAGCTCATTCTGCAGGAATATTACTCGTTTGAAGTGACCAGAAGGAATTCTTTCCCTAAATCTAGTTCTGTCTTTTTTTTAGATTTATATGTACTTCTCAGTGCCTGGGAATTGAACTTATAACTAAGACACAATTTTCTTTAGACAGTATATTCCACTTTTGATCAGTTTCTTGCTTCTGTAAAAACACTAAACACAGTTAACTAGCTTCACAACGATTTTATCTACTTCAACCACACCAGATGGGTTTAACAACAAAGTAAAAAGTTTTCTATCATGGTTCAGGAGATGCAAACAGAACTATAAGAAAAAAGCTGCATATGCAACCACAGTTTTCAGGTAAAAGCAAATACCTCACTTCTTTCTTCATGTACACCTTTACCCAAAATTCTCAAGGAGTGCATTAGCTTCAAAAGCACTAACTCAGTTTTTAGAGCAAATGTTTCTGTTAAAAAACCAAACAGACAAGGCCATCCAAACAAACAAAACAAATCACAGCAAATAAAACCCCAACCCTCAATTCCAAAAACCCTTTTTTTTTTTCCCCTTTACCTAACTTCCCATACTTCCATACCTTAATGGCATTTTATACACCCCGCCCCCCCTTGCTCTACCTGGCCATTTTCATTGCTAAAGATTTTGTATGCTATAAAAGAACATTTGTTGGACACCCAGCCACATTTAAGCTTCTGACTTTGAACATGAGCTCAGCTTTTGACAGCAATCCCTATATACAATTTGGACATGTTATCAGAACAGATAGCTTATTAGCAAACAAAGCATTTTGCTTCAATATATTCTGTCCATACTTCTGCATAGCTTAAGAACCAGTACTTCTGTGAATTTAACTAAGATGCTGATGTGAATAAAATTAATTCAAATATTTGGTTACAGATCTGGGCACTAAATCCATCGGCTTCTAAACATTAAAACTATACTAAAAATCCTAAGTTAGACCCAGCATCACTACATCAATTCATCCTTACATCTTAGTTACATCCTAGCAGTGATTTTACAAGCAATATATTCACCTCCACAAAAAAAAGAGTTGAAAAGTTTGTCAGACAGTTCAGACACTGAACATGCTCGCGCCTATGTAAACCAAGTTTTAACTGTCATGCTGTCAAGAAAAATGATAATTCCCTAGTCATATCTTATCTTTTCAAGGAAGTAAGAACTACAGAACATTTTACAATAGAAAATTGTATCATATGTTTAATAAAACCTGCCGCTTGCATGAAAGCCCAGAAGATGTTGTATTTGAAGCTGACAATGAAAAAGAAAAAAAAAAAAAAAAAACCCAATCAGTGAACAAAATGCAGAAAAGTGGGAAGCATTTCAAGTTTTATACGTGCCTATTCTTCTTCTATTTCCTCAGCCCTCTCTCAGCTTAATGCAATATAAAAGTCCATTAATAAAAGCATGAGCACATGTAAAGAAGTCTTAGAGCTGCATTGGGTCATTAACTGTGACAGACCTTCTTAAGGGATATATCCATGTGCCTATTAAGAAAAGTGCCAACCTGAAAATCACCTTAAGTATGGTTGGTGCCTTATCAGTGTCTGACAATCAGATGTTACCTGCAGCAACAGACGTACACTGCTTTTAGATCTAGGCTGCTTTTGAATGCTCCCCTAAATCTTGTTTCAAATTTGTTCTACTAAAAACCAACCAACCAAAAACCCCAGATCCAAGAAAATAAACCCTCAAACCAAAAAGCTACTCATACTTCTTTGATCTATTGAAATTAGGTTCATTGCACTTATGTTTTTCCTCCAGATTTTGCAAAAAATATTGTGGAATTACCTTGGTATTTGAAAATTTGTAAGTAAAACAGAACTGCAGCTTATAGTCAAGGTAGACTACCTGTGATTAACAAGGTGAGTTAGTGCAGAACATTCTCTGTAAGGGGGAACTGCCTCATTTGAAATGGCTTGAATGTTTCTCCTCTCAGTGCAGTTTGCAATGTACACATCTTTCTTCAGGCTGGGAGGGAAGAAGGCTTCCCAAGGTACAGATTTTTTGACTAGTTATTTTTCTTTAAAGTGGTTCAATTTTTTTTTTCCCCTTTGCAGCAAAGGCACCTCGAACCTCTGTGGGGAACTCTGCTCACTTTTGACTTCTTAAGTTACTTCAGAAGAACTAAGCAAACTACTTGAGTCTGTCCTTTATATAAATTATGAACAAAGGGGGAAGAAAATAATTGCAAAATATTTAAACTGGGATTTGATCTCCAACAGCGTTGTGATGATTCATGCATTTTACTAAAAGTTTCTGCTTAATCCACAAATGTTCAGTTAAAAAACCCCAACGAAACGTGAATCAAAAAACCCAGCAGTTGCATTTACTGTTACGTCATACAACATAAACCTACTGAAGTCTTAGGCGTACTGCTGTGCGTCTCTTTCTGGTAAGACTTAGCAGTTTGTTTTTCCTAAACATACCTAAACTGACACGAGCAGGCAGGTAAATTTCGCAGAAGAGTAAGAAGTAGCCATTAAAGATGCCGACATTACGCTTGTAGGGATACTTGATCCTACTCCTCTGCAACAAACCAGAGTGAAAACAACGAAACAAGTTGAGCGAACTGCTGGCAGCACCGCTCCTGCCACCCGGGGGGGGAAGCTGCGGCACCCACTGCCCACGGCAACACAGACAGGCCGCTTCTCCCTCGCCACGCTCCCGTCCCGCGGCGATCCTCTCCCGCTACTCTCCGCCCCTCACGCCGCTGGAAACTTTCGGCGGGGCGCGGCACGGCCGCTGACACCGGCGCCGAGCCGCTGCGGCCGCGGGATGCCGGGGCCGCACTCCCGGCGCTGCGCGCCTCGCACCGGCGGGGAGGCACAGCCTGGGGCACCGCGCTGTGGTACCGGAGCACCAAGCGGGTCCTGCCGAACACACCGATGTGCCACCTTACACCGCGCCCCCTGCCCGCCGCCCCTGCCCTTCACCCCTCGGCCGGCGGCGGCTGCAGGACAACTTTCCAGGGGCCGCTTGCCCTATCCCGGCATTGCAAGCGCGTCTGCTCGGCTCGGGCCGGGCAGGCGTGTGGGGCGCCTACCTGATGTCCCCGCTCGGCGGCAGGGCAGGGCAGCGTCCCCGCGGTCCCCTTCATGCCCGAGGGGCTGCCTTGCCCGCACACACGTCCTCATCCAGCTCCCTGCCCGCGGGCTGCGCCTCCTTCCCTCGCCCTGGCGGGGCGGGCGCCGCTCTCGCGGTGTGGCCGGCGCGGCAGGGAGGGAAGGAGGAACAGAGGGGCGGGCGCCAGGAGGAGAAGGAGGAGAAGGAGGAGAAGGCGGCGAGCAGGGGGCGGGAGGTGAGCTGTGCCCTCCCTCTCTCCGCCCCGGCCGCTGAGCGGACACAGAGCAGCCGCGGACGGACCGCGCTCCCCGGCAGTGGGAAGCACCAGGGCTGCCCTGGCCACCCCTGCGTCGCGTCCCTGCCGTGTGTCCCCGGCTCCGGCAGGCAGGGCAGGGCTCGGCGGTGCCTCTGGAGGGCGCCCGGATCTCGAAGCTCTGCGCTTTATCGGAGCGACCCGGCTCCAGGGCTGGCGGCCGGGCTGGGCAGGGCCGGGAAGCGCCGGGCCGGGCCGGGCTGGGCTGGCACCCCCGCGCCTCGCCCGCTGCCGCCGATGGACTTTGCGGCTGGCCTCAGGGTGGGACGGACGGGCTGGAATGTGTGGGATGTGGGCTTCGGGATGTGTGGTAGGAGCCGGGTCAGGACAGATGTGGTGGAGAGCGCAAAAGCAGCTGGGGGGCGGATGCCGGAGGAGATTGTGAGAATAAGGTTTGCGCAGTTCAGGAGAAGAAAAAGGAATCGGGGAGGAAAAGAGGGAAACTGACCGAGACAGAGAAGGGTGACGTGCGGATTGGGAAGATGAATGATAAATACATTTTTTTCCTGATAATTTTTGTAGGAAGGATGTTCAGAAAGGCAGGGAGGAGTGAATACCGATGGGATAACTGAAGAGGAGAAAAGAATAGGGAAGGATTGTCGTGCAACAAAGGGTAAAATGTGTCCTGTAAGTCGGCAAAAGCAGGTTTGGGGTAGGTGGAGAGTCTAAGGAGATAAGGATTCCGAGGAAGCCAAAATTTTACTGGGCTTGGCAGGAAATAGATGTGAAACTTAGATGATGGGTACGGAGAAGAAGTTTAGCAACCTTATCCTAGAGGTTAGAAAAATGAGTCACTGAGGAAGCAATTTTAACTTAGAAGGGATTTTAATTAGGGGAAATATTCCCAAGAGAAAGCGTTGGAAAAGTAGGAAATAAACACTGCAGGAACTGCTGGGCAAGAAGGAACTCTGCGATCAAAAGAACAATTCCCAGCCTGAAACAGCTAGTGCATATGAGCAGAACACACAAAGTTCTTGGTTGAAAGGAGTGGGAGTGTTGCTTCTATATGGGATAGAATTCACCCTGTCCAGAAACTTCTGTAAGAATTGTGCAGTATATCTTACCATTTCTTGGCAAATCGTGCCATCTCACATGGGTAGTAGAGAGTTGGATTCAAGTTCTCCAAACTAAACTCACCTTTACAACCAGTGTAGCAAACTGGACCCTGACCAGCCAGGACGAGCAGTAAAAGCAGTATTCCCCACAGACTTGATAGCATCCTAGAGATGATATCTCTAGAATCTCTAGTTCATCCTTGGAGAACTGAATTGAGCTTTAGCTTTTAGCCAACCCAGTCTGAAGAATGTATGGGCATGCAGATTCATTGCTTTTAGTGTTTGCTGATTGGAAGTTCATGCTGCTGAACTGAATTACCCAGGAATGGGGAAGTTCTAACTGCCCCCATGTGGAGAATTACTTGGGATCCAAACTGGGATACATGAAACTGGTGTAGAAATTATCCTGTGTACACTGAAATGTGTCATTGAAGTATTTACCACAGAAATGAGAGGAAAAAATGTTGAACATCAAATTAATCTCTTTAACTAGAGAATTGGAATTGTTGGAATTACCCCTGTCTTCAGTGACCTCCTGCAATATTTTGACCTGCAACACTGAAGTGGTTTTGGGGTTTTTTCTTAAGTCAGAGTTTTATTCTGGTCTATTCTAACACCTTGGATCTCAGCTATTGTGAGACAGCTGTAGTGAACTGTAAGTAAATTTGTGTCCAGCACAAGGCTTGTGTTGTATGAGTGATTTACAATAAGCAGAATATTGTAGGCACAGGGTAGCCAGGGTATAGATTGGATTAAAAAAAAAAAAGGTATCCTAGTCTGCTTTGGGGCAGGACTGCATAATCTATATCTTTTGCTTTGGTTTTCTCTCTTCATTTTTCTTCCTGTCCTTTATTGTGCAGAATCTTCCTTCTTCTTTTGGCTCATCAGTCCTACCACTGTACTTATGTCTAGAACTAATTTTACATATTTTATGTATATAAAATTTTTTATTGGGGTTTTTACCAGAGATCTGAGTGGATTATACTGCAGTAGCCATCTCTTGCATAAAAATGGTGTGCCAGTCTGGACTTCCAGGTGCTATTGTAGTATCGGAGAAAATAATGATGGTTAAAAATAGATGTTTAGTTGGTTGCTCATAGGAGTTGAAATTTCTCTGGCAGTTACCTGTGGAGCTGCTGCTCAGGAGTGGTGAAAATCTTGTCTATATGAAACAAGGTGAGATCAGCATTTTCAAGTTATTTCTGAGCTTTGTCATCCCCAGGGTTTTTTTGGTGTTCATTATGAAGGTCTGTAGCTAATCAGGAAATCTTTTGTGAAAGGCCACTCTCAGAGGTGCAGTTTGTTTTGTGTGTAACAAATCTCTTCTAGTTCCTTGAACTGTTATGTGTCTGAATTTGAGATAATGTACTGCAAATCATTTTCCTGGATACACTAGCAAGTTTAATCAGAATCAGTGGAAAATTCAGTCATTTTCTTAGAGGTATGTACTTGTTAACAAATTCTATACTTGTTAACATAATCCATAATGTACATGGATTTGTAAATCCAAAGTAGAGTTTAAAAATTATTGGTTTGGGTAAAATTCTAATAGTATGCTTTAATCACTGGGACAACATTAGAATTTGATATGTTGATCACTTAGATTCATTTGTATTAATAACTTGTGCATAAGAATCTGTTCCATATAAAATGAAATATTGTATTGTGGATACCAGCTATAAACTCCCTGAAGAAAACACATTTATTTTGAGTGACTCTCTACTTTCTTTTTGAAGAGAGATTGCTTGTACAGTGGAATAAGCAGTGAGTGAGATATAAATACAAAGATATTTGGGTTTGTAGTGAACTACCTAACATGTTGATCAGTTCAGGTTTGTGTCATCTACACCATCATGTAACCAGTTGAGCTCACTTTCTCTTACCTCACCTCTCCCCACCCCCATCCACTCCTCACTAGCCATGTTGCTTATGTCTTTTTTTGGATTCCTACTCAGCTGTGACAGAAGCTAAATAGCTTTCCCAATAAAGAAGCTCAAGGTCAGAGTTGGGAATAGCTCACACTGACGGCATGGACCCATCTGTACTCAGCTGGCTCACAGCAGCTTAGTCATCATTCTCCAAAGATGCAGCCTTTGAGTTACGCTATGACTTCTCACCATGCTGTCATGTGCCATATAAGTGTTAATCTGCCAGCATAGCTCTACCCTTCAAGCATTGTATACTGTGAAATAGCCTGGTTGTCTTTGGGAAATCTCTGTGGCTCATGCTACAAATCCGATACTGTTGTTTGAGCACTTAAAAAAAGAGCAATGGCATCCTTCCCCTCCCCCACCACCAAAACCCCAAACCAAACAAAAACCCCCTAAATCCTAACAACAAAACAACACCACCCCAACACACACCCCACCCCCCGCCAAGTTCTTAATATTTTCAGGGATTATGCCAAAGTGATCAGTTTCCTTCTGAGAAAAAAAAAAAAAAAAATCTTAGGTTGTTTCATGAGGCCATCTCCCCAGACACCATCAAACTGTGTAACTTCAAGTCTGAAAAATGCATGGTGGTCTATCTTATGGCTAAAGGATCCAGATCACAGTTTTCTGTGGCTATATGTCATAAGACCTGTTTTTTTTCTGTGAGCACCTATACAAAACATAAAGCAAGCCCTTGACAGCATATTAGCCCCTTCAGGAAAGACAGGGCTTTATCTAAGTTTCATGGTATTGGTAGCAGCTTCCCTCTTAAAATCCAAATTCAGACTCAGTGTCCATGAAAAGAACCCAGCCTAGGTATAAGCTCCAGAGGACTGGAGCCCGTGGACAACCTTCAGTTGTGAAGTATGCTGTGCTTCTTATAACCCTGAGGAATTCATGCAAGTTCCTCTTTAGCTTTTCTTTTGCCAGTTTTATTCCTTAGACTGCATCTGGAATCCAACATCGTGTCTCAGAGTTATTTATGCTCTTTATATAGCCAACAAAAAGCTAAGTGCATCCTGAGCATTCTGAAGACTGGTTTTGAAGATTTCTGGCTACTCCTATAAACCCTACAGCCACTTAGGCAATAATATCAGGATTCATTTTTAAACTGGTGTCTGCAGCCTTTACTGGCACCTTCTCCATCGAGGAGCCCCAGAGTGTAGGTATTGGTTCAGTCCAAGGCTCCATTCAATGCAGATCTGCTCCAACCAAAAGGAAACATAGACAGGATAGTTTCCTTGGTTGTTCCTGGCAGGCAGTTTTTTGCATGCCTTTCTTGCCTCCTTTCTTTCCTTCACCCCTCTTAAGATTGTTTCCCTCTTATATTTGAATGTATACTTTCAAAGATTTCTTGCTTCAATGCAATTTTACTGTAGTTAATTCAGACTACACATTTTGCTTGTCTTTTTGTACCCTTTACATCTGACCAGTATGAACACACTATTAGCAGAATGAGCACAGTTCTCATTTCTACCAGTTCTGCACCAATTTGTGTTGTATTATTTTCTTCTCAGTTGCTAGTTTATCTCTTTTTTTGCTCTATCTGTGGAGAAAAGGATAAACTAATTAGATTTTAAATGCCATATTGCAGTTCTAAATAAGGTATCACTCATTAAAAATAACCTTTTATTATGACCCATTTTGTCACAAAATGTCTTGTAGGTCATGCGTTGTCCCTAAGTAAAACTTCTAACAATTATTTATTTTTTTTAAAATTTCTACCTACTTAAACCAAATCAGTCAGTGATACAATGTAGTTGGATAAGTATTTTGGTGGTGTCATGGTAAAGGTGGTTCATAAGCATGAAACTGTTATTGTAAAGCATTTGTCATAGGGTGGCAATTTCTTGAAAAGTAATTGTCTCACAATGATGTATGTTAAATCATACTGGTCAAATCATACATATCTAAACTGGTCAAATACGACAACTAAGACTTGTCTTTTTCTTTTTTTTTTTTTTTTTAATGGTATTTTGCTGTTTGCGGGCTGCCTCTGATTGTTCAGTTTGGTTGTGCTGAGCTNGATGGATCTCTGTTGTAGGTGTTCTAGCAGTGGTTATAAAAAAGCCCTTTAATATCCTCCTGAAAAAAGGGGTTAGAATATTGTTAACATGGATTTTCTGCTTTGCTTTGGTTCTGGTTTTACTTCTTCTGTCTAAATTATACTATATCTCTTGCCAAATTCCTATCAACATGCATGTGGCATAACAATTTTATTTTCAAATCTTTACTGTCAGCTTTTCATGACACTATCTATGGAAATTTGAATTCCTTGCAGACTTTGTAATAGTAATCAGTACTTTTGAAATTTCTTTTGTGCTGTTATTCAGACTTTAGCAAGAATGTCATGCAGCCTTGAAGAGGAATCATTTTTTTGAGCCACTGCTAGAACACCTAC